>CAWUFW010011477.1:367500-612984 GCA_963921515.1 Calotriton arnoldi
AACCGCCAGCCCGGGAGGGGTGTCCCGGCATGCCCTGCCCCTAGTAATCCGGAGGAAGGCTACCCCACTTTCTGGGAATCCGTGCGCACCGCAAGGCTCAGGGGACCCTGGGCGCGAACATGCCCGACCTCCTGGAGCCATGGCTGGGATCCGGGAGGCAAATGAGCCCTCATCGGGACTTTCAGGGCAGCCCGGCATCTAGTCGCCCCATTGGAAAGCATTGCGTGCGACCAGATGGCCGAGGGGAAAGGTGCGACCAGATGGCTGGGGTCAAAAGGACTCCCATCTGCCTGCCCCGAGCCAAGCCTTCCCGGTAGGGCTCCCGCCTGCCCACGCAGGGCTCGGGGGCTCCGCTTCCCGTGGGCTCGGGGACCCCGGCTGGGCCTCATGCATGGGGAGGACCACCGGAGCTCTCAGGCCCGGGCGCCCGGGGGAGGACTGCCCGGGACCCATGGAGCCCGTCCCGGGCATCTTGCCACACAGTGGGCCGGAGGAGGGAGCCCCAGATGCCTCGGGAGGTGTTGTCCTGGCATAGCCCATCTGGTCCCCGGCAGAGAACCGCCAGCCCGGGAGGGGTGTCCCGGCATACCCTGCCCCTAGTAATCCGGAGGAAGGCTACCCCGCTTTCTGGGAATCCGTGCACACCGCGAGGCTCAGGGGACCCTGGGCGCGAACGTGCCCGACCTCCTGGAGCCCTGGCTGGGATCCGGGAGGCAAATGAGCCCTCATCGGGACTTCCAGGGCAGCCCGGCCATCTGGTCGCCCCATTGGAAAGCATTGCGTGCGACCAGATGGCCGGGTCGAAATGACTCCCATATGCCCGCCCCGAGCAGAGCCTTCGCGGTAGGGCTCCCGCCTGCCCACGCAGGGCTCAGGGGCTCCGCGTCCCAGGGGGCTCGGGGACCCCGGCTGGGCCTCAGGCATGGGGAGGACCACCAGAGCTCTCGGGCCCAGGCGCCCGGGGGAGGACTGCCCGGGACCCATGGAGCCCGTCCCGGGCACCTTGCCACACAGTGGGCCGGAGGAGGGAGACCCGGATGCCTCGGGAGGTGTTGTCCGGGCATAGTCCATCTGGTCCCCGGCAGAGAACTGCCAGCCCGGGAGGGGTGTCCCGGCATACCCTGCCCCTAGTAATCCGGAGGAAGGCTACCCCGCTTTCTGGGAATCCGAGCGCACCGCGAGGCTCAGGAGACCCTGGGCGCGAACGTGCCCGACCTCCTGGAGCCCTGGCTGGGATCCGGGAGGCAAATGAGCCCTCATCGGGACTTCCAGGGCTGCCCGGCCTTCTGGTCGCCCCATTGGAAAGCATTGCGTGCGACCAGATGGCCAAGGGGAGAGGTGCGACCAGATGGCCGGGACCGAAAGGACTGCCATCTGCCCGGCCCGAGCCGAGCCATAGCGGTAGGGCTCCCGCATGCCCTTGCAGGCCTCTGGGGCTCTGCACCAGGGACCCTTGTCCCGGGCAGGGTGGACACTTGGCAGGCGGCAGGACGGGGGCTCCCAAACCCCAGGCCCTGACCGAAACGCAGTCCCCGGGGCCGGTCCGTGCTTCTCAACCCAGCCAGGCCGGGGAGATCGGGGAGCCTGCCCAGGCACGTTGGACCCCTGTCCCGGGCACACGGACCCTCAGGACGTGCGCTCGTTTTCCACACATTTTTTCCAAAATTCTGCGTAGTGGCGCTACGCCAACTACGCCCAGCCCTAGTTAAAAGACAGTTCAATGGGACACAAAAACATAATCACGCACCCAAATGAGTAACTGGAAGCTCTTAGTACTATATCCCTTAACCCATCAATGGTCTGTGCCTAGAAACGCAGAGGGTTGTTCATAATAAATGCTTATAGGCAATACAATACAGCGCGAGATACCTAGCAGGAATGCTTATATTTAGGGAGAATTGCAGTAGGGCTAAAGGGTCATTTAATATTAACTGTTTAGCACTTGAGACTTTATGAATACTCTGCACTAAGCAACGCATTGTTGATAAACGTACACTAATTATAATTTTGAGAGCTACAATGTCAACAGGATGTTTGTCTGAAATGAGAGAAAAACTGAATTGACCTGTAGACCTTGTTCAGGTGTACTTGTATAAACACATCTTTTTTTATATTTTATCATATGTGTTTTATTGTAATGGCCTAGAAAAGAGCAAAATAAATTTCCCTTGGTCTCGATTGCTTTCAGGTCCATTGAGACAAAAACAGTGGTCTACGGTAAATTAGTCTTCTTTAAATCCTCCCTGCTCAATTGGGATAAGGTTATTTATTTTTATGTTGCAGAGTTTTATACAGTGCAAACTTGACCCGAATCGGGTATCAGAGCGCTTTACATAGCACCAGTTACATTACATTAGGACACACATTCATTTTTGTTAGGCACAGGAAGTGACTTGCCCAGAATCAAAGGATGTTCAGCGTCATTGCTGAGACTCGAACCCAGTTCCCCAGATTCGAGGTCAGACGCCCTAGCCGTTAGGCCAACTCCTCTCCCCTAATATAATCTTTAATATATATGAGCGGGGCTTTTGCAAAGGCTGTCGCTCCTATATCTATCAAGCTATGAGCCAATAATGTTTTGGATCTGTTGGATCATTTTCCTTCAAGATGGACTTAAAAATAATACCCATCCAACTATTGAACTCTAGGGACAACAGCAGACTGGGATAAGATAGAAGGGAGCTGCTTGAAAAAACTCCCAGGGCTTCCTAAATGTCCTGACTTTGTAAATGATTGGAAAGAAAGCACAAATAACCTAGGCCACCATTCTATCTTGCTTTTAATTATTATAGAAGGCAAATCATCCAACCCTGCAGCTCTTGCTAGATTTAGAGTGCTAATTATTCTTTTTAGAGAATTTTTGGACATACACGCCAGAAAATCCCTATATTTTATATGGACCTCTTTCGCCCTAATTCTACCGCCACCCTTGTACAAACCACTCAAAAAATGAATCTAGCATTCTTCAGGTAGCATAGAACTGGGACTCCTTAATTCTGAATTTGTTCCTTTCTGGGTCCGTCTCCAGAATTTGGTTATGTCCTTTGAGGAAATCATACTTATTATATCCTTCCAGGTTGACTTAAAATAGTTTCCCTTATTTGTTTTGATTCGGGTCACATATTCAATTTTTAGTTCACCTTTTATGCGTCCTTTCATCCCATTTATTGGCCATTCTTTGTCTTAATTTTGCACCTTCTTTTTTAAATCACTACAGTGACAGTCAAACCATATTGCAGTCTTGGTTGACCTCATACACCTCTGCCTGAGATTGTCATTACTTTGACCAAAGCTTACTTTCAAATAATTCCCAATTGTTCACTGTAGTGCATACCACTCAGTGTCCTTACATAAGTATGTAAGGGTGCCGAGGGGTATGCCCTGCTGTGAAGTGGTTTAAAGAGGGCTGGAACAGGGAGCAGTCCCTCTATGTTCAAAAACCATTGGAGATTAAACTTTATCTGCAGTGTATTTTAAACACACAGGGAAAGTTCACTCTTACAGCCCTGTTAATTTAAAAACAAATGCAGATTAATTCCACTGGTGGAGTGGTAGGATTTAATCAGTAATTCCGCATTACAAGAGTAACGTGGAATTAACAAATTCCTCCAATTACACCAGCAGTATTAAAATTCCACCCATCCCTAATCAAAATCCATTGTGTAATCACGATGTTTTAGTAGTCTGGCAGGGCACTCAGCCTTGGGAAGCCACCCGGGTAGCCATTTACTTAAGAAATGCTTTGGATTGGATTGAATTGGGTGGATGCATGGGAATGTCCATGCTCCATCTGTGGGATGCCTCCTCCTCAATGCAAAGTAACGTAAGGCAGACCTATGCGAATAGGTGTGTTACTTTTTGAGGAAAATCCCACACAAAGCCACGCAAATCTGATTTGAGTGACATTTTTTAAATCCAAACTACCGGTTTGTGTTGTGGCTGTGGCAAAAAAATGGTGCAACCACGACACAAAATGTTAGTGAACATGACCCATAATCTATTGGGCATGTCTTTATAAGGAAGGTTTGCCTTGTTGGAGAATCTGAGGCAAACTGGCCATTCAGACAAAACACTCCAGTTCTTGCCATCTACCTGCATATTTTTTCACCTCCCTTTATACTAGAGCATTCTGAAAAAATGGCAGGAGGAACACAATATATCACAGAAAATTCCTCCAAAAATGTATCAGTCATGTACAGCATCAATTTTGAGTTAAAATCGCCCGCTATTATGAATATTGTGCCTGGATGGCCTACCATTATTCTCTCAATTTCCCTATCAATTTTGTTCGAGACTTCTAACACATAGGGAAGAACAGCATTATGCATAAATCATTTATCAAAAGGATAACTTTTATTACTTCATTTTAAATCCTACATTTTACCACACAGGCTAGCATCCAATGAATATGTGTTACATCAGGAAACATTCAAACTAAGATAAGCAAACTGAAAGATTAACACCCTCTTCTACTCAAATAGCTGATAAATTGTAGGGCAATAAACACTTCCACAATAGGGTTCTCTTGTAGCTAGGTTTCTTGGGACATAACTGCATGGTTATCCTTCAAAATTTCATCAAATGAATGCTCTTTTAAAGAACACTTGAAACCACATATACTTCAACTTATCAACCTAAGCTTCTGAGAGAACTCTGGTTACTATGTTCACTCATTTATAGAATGGGATGGGATGGAACTACCCCGTCCAAGAATTCCAATATATTTGGGGAGGAGTACCAAGGACCTTCCATATTGTTTGTTTGGTTGTCCAGAAAAGCAATCCACAAATTAAAAATCAGCCAAAATATTTAATTGCGCTTGGTCCCAATCTCTCTATCTCTCATTTAGTTGGTTCTATAGGAATATTGATTTTGATGGGACCATGGGTATGTAATTTTACATGATGGCATACCGGCATGATAGGAAATTAACGGTTAGACTTTCTCCTCTACTACATCAACTTCAGCTTTAAATGTTATTTCAGACCGACTGAAAGTGACAACACTATTACAGGAGACTAAATATATACCTTTTTTACCTTCGTCCTAGTCAGGGATTTATTTTTTATAAACTGAATTTTATTGATTTTTGAAGAAATCAACAACCCACAACATTTCCACAGGCCCGAAATACAATTAATTGGAAGCTTTGAGTGCACATCATCACTTCCCACCCAAACATATATTTCAAAGTAGTATACGGAACTCTAACCACTTTCCCCATACATTTGTGTGCTTTTTGGGGCATCTTCAAGCCATGTATAAAGCCTTCTCCTGTGTTGCGCTGCGCACCAGTCCATTGCTTGCTTCCAAGGAGCCAGCAGAGGAGAAGAGGACATCCTACACTATTTACCAATATCTCTCTTTGCCAGAACCACCCTGATCCCTACCAGAGTCTTATCCCCACTGAATCACACAACCCTTCTAGGACTCCCAACAGAATGGGCTATGGAGATTAGTCAATAGGCCTGCCCAGTACCCTAGACAGCACTTCAATGATCCTACCCCAGTATCTCTCAATCACTGGACATTCCCACAACATATGATAGAAGTGAACAGGTGTCCCTGAGCAACGCCAACACGCCAGCGACTCCAGCATGCCAGCGCGCCAAATCCACTCTGGAATTTTTTAGGTCATATGTAGGTAATTGAGCAGGATGAGCCGGAGCGGTGAGGACACAACTTGCACTCTGGGTGCCATACGAGCATCCCTCCAATCTGAATACTCTAGAGGCCCCAACAACTGTTCGCATCGTGCCTTGAGGAGCACAAACAAGTCTGGGGAGTGAACTATGAGGGATTTGTAAATATGTGAAATCTACTTCTCTGCAATCAGTCCCATAAGGATCTGGGATTCTAGAGGGCTACATTCAGGAAAATTCTCAACGGAACCGCTGTGTTGCTCCAGAGCATGGTGCAAATGCAGGTATCTAAAAAACGGAGTCCTGTGCAGGCCAAACTCTTTCTGCAGTGCCTGATAGGACTTGAGATGCTCTCCCTGCCAGACATCTCCTACCCTGGAGAAGCCTCTAAGCAGGACACCTGATGCAACCACCCACCTACACATGGCGGGGTGTCGCAAGTGTAATCCGTTGATCCCAACCAGTCCACCGTAATGCCATATGCCAGGTCCCAAGAACCACCCTCGTGGGCTCAGGAGATGAGCTGGAATAGGAGTGCCCTACAGCAGGCCTTCGATTCTGTCCAGACCAATCCCAGCCGCTTCCAGCCGAAATGCCCGGTCCCACCCCCCACTCAGCTACTTATTGACCACCACCAGCTGTGCCGCCCAATATTAAAGTTGCACGTCCACCATCCCCAGCCCCCCATCCCATGTAGATTGAGTGCATTTACCACATGCTATGCAGGAAGGTTGGTTCACCCACACAAAGGCTGGAATCGTGGCCTGCAGCTGGTGTCACCAAAACTGCAGCAAGAGCAAGGGAGAGTTCTGTAATGTGTAGAGTAAGCGGGAGAGGGCAATCATCTTAAACAGAGCGGTGCGGCCCAAGATGAGAAGGGGCAACATAGCCTATCAGGCGAGGTCCATCATTAAGCAGGTTAACAAGGGACGGATATTAAGTCTCCAAGTTAGACCTGGCTCCAGGGCTACATAAATTCCCAGGTATCAAAAACTCAGTCTGCGCACCGTAAGCTGCACCGACCATTCTGCATCAATCGGTGGCCCCTTCAGGGGGACCAAGACAAATTTAGGCCAATTAACGATGAGCCCTGATGCCTCACCATATCCCCAAACCTGAGCATCATAACGAATCCACACCGCCAGCGGCTCGATTACCAGGGCAAACAAAAGTGGCCACAGGGGTGCATCCCTGGTGGGTGCCCAGACCAATCGTGTTGGGGGCAGATAAGGTGCCATTGATCCCTACCTGGGCCTTGGGATTCGAATAGAGCACTTGCACGAAAGCCCAGAATCAAGGCCCCAGATCCACGCTGATCAACACTTCAAAGGCCCAATTAACCGAATCAAAAGCCTTCTCAAAATCCAAAAGAGAGCTGTTGTTCCCCCAGTAGAGAAAGATACGCGAGTGCCACTAGAACCCTGCAAAGGCAGTGCCTAGTACTCCTACGGGGCATGAACCCCCACTAATCAGGGTGGACCAGCTGTGGAAGAACCACTAGCTGCCGGTTCACCAACATTTTTGCGGAGATTTTCACCTCAGAGTTAATAAGCGAAATCGTACGATATGACGCACAACAATCTACAGGTTGGCTGTGTTTAGGTAGGACCACAAAGGTCGCCAGGTCAAGCTCGGAAGGAAACTGTGACCTGGGAACTGCCTCCCAATATAGGCCAAGAAGGTGAGGCATCAGGAGGTTCTGAAAGTGTTTATAGTACTCCATGGGAAATCCATCTGAACCCAGAGTTTTCACTACGTTAATGTCCCAGAGGGCCAGAGGGATCTCCTCCGCATCAGTGGGATGGTCCAAATCTGCCCTGTCTCCCACAGACACTGTGGGCATCGGGATGTCAAACACTAATGGGCAGACCGCGTTCCTGTAATACGCTGCAAACACAGCCGCTATATTCTCAGCTGTGTCCGCTACCACATCTCCAACCAATACAAGAGCTTGCCCGACTTGTCCCCTCACTCATAGACCCTACGTATCAAGGCCATCCAGCTGCTGATGCGACTTCCGCTTCTGAGCTAGTAGTTGTAAATACACCCCATCCATATTGGCTTAGCCCATGCATTCCAACCCAAGGATACTGGATTCTAGTCTTGCCCCCTCAGGTGCGACCTTGCCGCCCCTCTCAAAACTGCCTTACTGGCCAGCTGCAAGGTTCCCGCAGAGTCCACAGTGCCCTGACTCAGGTCCAAGTATCCCCCCACCTCTTGAGCAAGGAAGTCCCAAAATTCCTGCTGTTGCAGAAACCAAGCACAAAGTCTTCACATCGAGCAGGGCCCCACAGGCTGTTTGCCAAAAGAGAGCGTCATGAGGGCGTGGTCCAAGATACCTCAGTGTATATATGGTAGCCGGAGATGGTGGGAAGATCTGATGCCGGAAGAAGAATTAGGTCAATACGAGATAAGGATTTAAGAGCAGCGGAGTGGTGAGTGTAAGCCAAAGTCCCAGGGTGCCATTCCCTCCAGGCGTCACAAAGGCCCAGATCCCGGTCAGTGATTTAACAAAATGGACTGTATGTAAATCTTCTGAATTAGAATTCTGGAAAATGGATTTTGATCATTTGGAACAACTTCGAAACATTCTACACCTGGGTCTCCCTGCTTATTATTTGTCACAGGAGAGGGAGCCACAGGTCTCACCAGTGTAGGCAAACAAAGGTTACGCTTTTTTTAAATTCAGAGGCAGTTTCACTTAAGTGTGACAATTGGTTCTGTTGATTTTTGTTCACTACTACCAGGTCTTCCAGAATACCCTGGAGCAGCCGCGGTCCATGCAGGTAACAGCGGTGGGGCGGTGGGGCCGCGTGGGGGGGGGGGGGATTTCGAGGGACAATGCAGAGGGAAAATTAAATAAATAATTAATTTTCCCTCTGCATCGTCCCTAGAAATCCCCCCCCCATGCGACCTCACTCCCCCACCGCTGTTACCTGCACCGACTGCGGCTGCCCTGTAGGGATAGTAAACTGCAATTTGAGATTTTCTCAAGGAAACTGGAGAAAAATACAGAAAATATCACTTGCAGGTAATTACATAACTGATAGTAAATTGCAATTTGGAATTAAAAAATCTGCCTACTTTAGCTTTGTTTCTCCTGAACAGGTAGATGACTTTCTAAGCTGCAACTATACAAACAGAATATTTTCCAAAAATCAAAGAAAAAATGAAGCCTTTGCTAAAATATTTAGAAGAAATGTGTACTGGGAATCTCAACAGATTGTGCTGCAGAAAAGTTCCACAGTTTCTTAATAACTGGTGGAACTGCTACTCAACGTGCTCAGAGGGAGGAGTAGAGTTTCAAAATTACATTGAGGGTCATCTTAACTCTTTTTTCATCATCTATAGGAAAAGCACACCCCAGGTTTGCATCACTTTTGTGATGCAAACTGAGCGCAGATGATTGGGGTGAGATTTACTATCCAACGCAAACCAGGATTTGCATTGGAAAGTATCAGAAAGTAGTGCAACATTATGCTATGTGCTACTTTATGCTACTTTGCATCAAGGAGGCATTCCAAAGATGGCACATTGGTGTTCTAATGCAACCACCATGGGATGCGAATCAAATTCCTATCTGCAAACTTTTATAGGCAGGGATTCGCGCCAAAACCTCACACCTACTTGATGCAGGTGAAAATGGTTTAATTTCTCCTTGTATTTCCAATTTTGCATGTGTGCTGCACTGTACAGCACACATACAAAGTGTGAAAAATCTCTCGCCAGGAGCGCTTCCACCAGCCAATTTCTCCTCTTTGTGCTGCCTAACGCAGAACCAATTACTAACCATGAAACCCAACAAGTGGGGAGAGGATGTGGCGTAAAGGTCAGACCTGCCGACTTCGAAGCTGGGGAACCAGGTTCGAGTCTCAGCGTCAGCTCAACATCCTGTGATTCTGGGCAAATCACTTAACTGGTGCTCAAGCACCGGTGTTGATGATTAAGTGCTGGTGCTGAGCACCGGAAACCACTGGCTCAAATTAAGCACTGGTTGTAGTTCATTTTAAGGAAAGCACAAAAAATGGAGGGCAGAGTTTATATGCTCTGGACTTCCCAGGCCTTAGACTAGTCTTCCTAAACAGTTTTGAACTAGTGATCATTCATTCAAATAACTGCTTTGCGAGACCGGTGTACATGTTATTGCAGTAAATTCAGGTATGTCAACACCAACGCATGAAGAAGGTCCATTTAGGGGGTAATTCTGTTTTGGGTCCAAAATCCTGTTTTTACCTAAAACCAGTTTCTAAGTTTATGGGTATTTACCCATGCATTCTTTCCCCAAGTGCAACTTACGTACTCTGAAACCACAAGTTTTCAGTATGTAAATCCTAGCAAGCATCATGTTGGCAGACAGTACTGATATGTAATCTCCCACTCTGTATTATGGTCCTATTTGTCTGTTTGTGCATCTAAACATACCAAAAAGCAACATACGACCATTAAAACAAAGAAGATATGCACCTAAATTAAGCCAGACTCATTAACTAATGATGCTTGTTACCGATAGTCCCCATTGCTAATTAGTAGTGCCTTATGTTTGAATTTGGAAAATTGGTGATTTACATTGTCGTTCATTTTTTTAGAGTTTCAAAATGGAAGAAACACTGGGGCATATTTACAAGAAAAGTGACAGAGCACGTGTGGCTTAACGCTCTGCCACTTTTAAAACGCAGGGCCTCACCGTATAGACAACAATACGATGCAGCCCTGCATTTTCCCCTGCGCTGGCGCTAATGACAGCTACCTAGCTCCAACGCAGGCCCCCTTGCACCATAGTGCAAGGGGGCCTGCGTTGTGGGAATGATTGTTTATGTGCAAGAAGGTGTCCCTTCCAGCACATAAACAATGATGCATGGCATTTTGCAGTTTTTATGTGTGCTGCACAATGCAGCCCATATAGAAACTGCAAAAATGAGGAGAAATAAAGCATTTTATCTTGTTGTGCCATGTTAAGACCAGGTTTTTTTGGTCTTATTTTTGGCACTGTCCCATATTTATGCCAGCGTCAAAATCAATACGTGTTTTGGCAAACGCCCACTGCAACAGCCTTTGCCTACCCCTTTCACACTAAGTATAGTGTGAAAGGGTGCCTTATTTACAAGGCAGTGTTAATCAACGTTAAGTGGCTTAACACTGCCTTGTAAAAAAGGCGAAGCCTGTATCGCCACAGGAACGTCGAAAAAAGTAACGATCCTGTGGCGATCGGGTCTTAAAAATATGCCCCATTGTTTGTAATCACGAAAGAAAAAGGTTTTATGTAAGAATTCACCATGCCTTTTTATTTCCTCTCTAGTTTTTTTTCCTCTCTTTAGTGCTCTTGCTCTATCTCTCTCTCTTACACACACGCACGCACACCTCTTCACCCTTTTTCATTTGTCATACACTTATACATGTGCTTCTTTCCTCAGCATATTGTTTGGGCTTACTACAGCTGTTATATTGTTTACCAGCAAAACCAAAACGGGAAATCCTTGACTGTGGTAAAACTATTTATACATGTAGCAGTTGAGATCATTTCCCTCAGGGTTTGATTGTCTTGTGATGGTGACTAGTTGATTTCATTTTAGCTACTGTACCTTGCCATTGTTGGACCGAAAATCATTTGAGTGGTCACTCCCCAGACATTTTGCCTTTTGGTCCTTTTGTTGCTGAATTCGTTTTTTGTTGGCTTTAGAACCCTGCACACTTTTTCCCCTAAACATGATGCAATTGGTATATACCTGTTTGACACATTTAATTTACTAGTAAGTCCCTGGTAAGTGGTATTGTGGTACCCAGGGCCTGTAAATTAAATGCTACTAGTGGGCTGTAGCACCTATTGTGCCACCCACTACTGCAGCTTTACACCTATGTCTCAGGCCTGCACTCCTGCAGCTTTCAAAGTAGTTTAAAAAAACATTTCAACTTGGCAGAACAAACACTTTGTAAGCAGCTAGAAAAAATATTTCTTACACTTAGTTTCATTAGAATTTAAAATCCTCTTTAATTGTAAAGTTAAATTTGAGCTCTAAGGGCCCGATTCCGATCTCGCTCGGAAGGCCTCCGAATCGGATTTGGCTTTACCGGATCCGATTCGTAGCACTTATTCACAACCGAATCTCACACAAGTCCGAATGACCAAGTACGATGCGAAGATCGCGTAAGCGCCGACCGAATCGTTTCCAGACCCGAACCGCTCCGTACGTCTCGTTTGTAGACGAATCGTGCCGTGCAATGGAGCCGATTTCCGACTGAGCGAGTACGATGCACGATTCGGACAGCCGCTTCGCATCGGTCTCAGCGAGACCAAACGGCTGTCGGAAGCGTACTTCGGGGGGCCGTACCAGGCCCCCCTTCACCCGGGGCCCTCCGAATCGTTCACGGGGGGGGTGCCCATGGGTCCCCCCGATCCAAGCATGCACAGTGTGGCTGGCACCATGGGGTGCCCGCCACATGGTGTACGCTTTTCCCCACCCACCCCTTTTCTGCTATGGGAGCCTGTGTACGCGTCTGTACACGGGCTCCCATTGAGTTCAATGGGAGACTGAACGAACCGAGTTCGTAAGCATACGGCTGCATCGTACTCGCTCGTTCGGACTCCCGGAGCACGTTTCGCTCGGAAAGCCCTCCAGATCCGAGTCGTACGGAGGGCTTTCCTAGCGAGATCGGAATCGGGCCCTTAATGTTAAAAAAATACCACTTTTAGAAAGTTGGGTTTTTTTCTGCCTCCAATCTCTGGGGCCTTCCCTGGCATGCTGATGACCGTCTTCCTGGATAGTGAATTGGAACTAGACACGAGATAATAGGTGCTGGATGTGCTGAGTTGGTGAACCCTTGGGGCAGCATGACGGGGTGGAGCTGACACACACACACCACTTACATTTCAATGGCCTGTCTTCACACTCACACAACGACCAACACACCAGGGTCCAGACATCTTGGCATCTCAGGGGAAGGAGAGAGTAACTGGGCATGATATTCCTAGATGTAAATACTCTGCTCCCCACTTCAAAGGTTTGCACCTGGATAGAAAGGCCCATCTCAGAGATTACTTTATGTCATCTTTGGACTGGAAAAAGAAGACAAGATTGCATAGCCATTTGCCTTGCTGCACTGGGGAGCCTGGACCTGCTCTCTATTCCAAGACTTCCTGAGTGACTACAAGGATCAGCTGACTGATCTAATGCTTGAACTTTAAGGGACACAACAAGTTCCAGAGGCCTCAACTGCTGCCATGACCAGAACCTGGCCTCGTCTCAGGTGCTCGGCCTCTGTGGAAAGGAGCCCTGACTCTCTAGCCTGACCCCACAGGTCCTGATTATTGGTAGCTGTCAGAGTGCACTGTTTCCTACCTTCACCCCGTCAAGACGCGAGACGACGCGAGTCGTCATTGCCTTTCTGCTCCTGAAGTCTGCATTCAGACCTAGCGTTGAGCCCCACAGTGCCCCCACACTCTGCTCCATGTCGCCGGTGTCCCGTGCTTGACGCAAGAGCCCAGAAGAGCCAAAAAGCACCCCAAGGAACCGCAGCCAGGAATTGATGCAAACTGTTGCCAGGCCTCGCTGGATGCCGCAAACCAAGTGTAAGATCCGTCTTCACAGGAACACAGGAGGCAGAAGTAGAGTTTAAAGTGTCTTTATTAGGTCGAAGACATCAGAGACCCCATCCAACACTGAAGACTGGCAACTGTCAACTGAACAGTTGCTCAGCCTTCCTTAGCAACCTAGGGATTCCACATTCTATGCAGAGTCAAAGTAAGACACTACTTCACCTCCCCCCTAATATAAACAATATAAACCCCAAAACTGCAAGCAGATGTACAAAGTAGAATGCAAACATCCAAACTGAAATAAGATTACAACAGAATGTGATAACAAAGAAAGTAAAGAAAATAAAGAAACCAAGTATATGAAACATGAAGCTTTACACAAAATCTTGCAACCTGGCGGGACGTCTGACTGCCCTGTGAGGTCTCAATCTCCCTTCCACAGGAGACATGGATCAGGTTGGAACAGAGGAATCAGACACATCCGTGGGATGTCATTTTGATACTCTGTTGAGATTCCACACTCTGTGATCGCTGGTCTTAATGACATTCCTAAAAACCTTAATAACTTTAAATGGTTTACTAAATTTGCAACTGCCTGTACTCAGGCGGGAGACTTAATTTTGATCCAGTCTCCCACAGACACAACTGTTTCTTTTACAGCTTTACGATCATCAAACCAAACTTTATGTTTTTCCAACACCCGCCTCTCTTTCGCTTTCCAACCTTCAACACATCCAACATTCTCATCAACAACAGATCTCTTAGCTAAAACCCAAGAAGGATAAACTTCAATGTTAGGCACTCTTCCCTTGAACAGCCGGAAAGGTGAAACCCCCGTGGAAGAATGTGGAGTACACCTATATTCTCTTACTTTCTTTCTCATAGCTAGTTCCCAGTTTACTCCTGACACATTCGCTTGCTGTAAGGATTCCTTCAAGACCTTCACAAACCTCTCAACCAAACCATTACTTTCAGGATGGTAGAGAGCTGCTCTTTTGTGCTTAATGCCTCTTGAAGACAGGAAATCTTCAAAAATCTTGGAAGTAAATTGAACGCCGTTGTCGGACAACAAAGAAGACGGAAAGCCTTCCCTCTCAAACAACTTGTCTAAAAACTCAATTACAACATTTGACTCTACAGAGTTTACAATCTTAATTTCAGGCCAACGTGAGTGCATATCCATGCACACCAAAACATACCGATCACAAGTATTCCTTCTTACTGGGCCCAAAATGTTTATGGAAATGTCACACCAAGGTCCATCAGACTGCTCCCTCTTTACCATGGGCTGCGTCCTACATTTTAAGATCTTATCGCTGCCAGCACACTCAAAACAATTTCTTACAACCCTTTCTACATGTGCATCAATTCCAGGCCACCAATAAGCTTCTCTTATTCTCTCTTTGGTCTTAACAATTCCCATGTGGCTAGCATGAGCACACACCAGAAAACGATCCCAGAGCTCACGAGGAGGAACTAATTTACTACCTCTCAAGAGAATACCATCAACCACAGACAACTCCTCCTTGACTTGCCAGAAGCCTTTAAGTTCTTCACCGCAGTCTTTTTTATCACACCAGCGACTCAAGACCATCGAAACAACTTTCTGCAACAAATCATCTTTGGTTAACGACTCCTTCCATTCTTTTTCAGAAATTATGCCCTCACTGATGAGACAGACATCAACTTCTTCATGAAGTTCCTCACCGCCAAACCATTCGCCTTCACCCTGAACAGCAACCTCTTCATCACACGTTACATAATCTAGATAAACAATCAGCTAAGGTGTTACTAGCACCCGGAAGATAAGTAACCATAAAGTTAAATTCCTGTAGTGCTACAACCCATTTTCTAATGCGGTGAAACACTAAGGGGCATATTCACAAGGAGGTATCGCCAAATTAACGGCACTTTATCGCAGCCAAAGTCGTGATAAATTTACCTTCCCATTCACAAGCCAGTGTTAACAGCCCACAGCACCAGTTTACCCGCGATAGCAGCCGCAAAAAACATCGCCACAGAGGACCCCCGCAAATATCGCTAATGAGATGCAGAGTAGGCGTTCCCGTGCCAAAAGCCGAGACAACATCACACCTCAACATTCACAACGACCAGCCACATTGACGATAAAAACACAAAACAGGCGATAAAGCGCGCTGGCACCAGGAAATCTACACCTGTTCTGACCTGGTGTAAAGTCGGACGGCAGCCTGCAAACCAAAAGAGAGCACAGCCCAGGGCTACATCGGAAGGGCAACAGATGCAATGGAGCCACCCATCATGCGGCCCGGACACCCAAGAGGGCCACATTACCCACCGCCACCCCCCCCCAGGACCACCCCTCCCTGGCACCCCCCCTGACCAAAGACATGCCACATCAGCCACACCTAAACATGTACAAAATATTCCGCTTGATGTCGCACAATCACAACTGGTGACATGCATGTTTCGTCACAGAAATGAGCAGCACACATTCACTTTCGAAGCAACAAATGAAACTTTATTAAAATGAACACCGAAATGAAATGAAGACACATGGCCGCTCCCCTCGGGACAATACGTAGGTCACAGCCTGTAAGACAAAAAACATGATGAGAAGGTGTGCCCTGCGCACATCAGAGGACAGAGAGAGAGCGAAGGAGAGAGAGAGGAAGAGAGGGAGGGAGAGAGAGAGGAAGAGAGGGAGAGAGAGAGAAGAGGAGAGAGAGAGGAAGAGAGGGAGAGAGAGAGAGAGTGCCGCCCCTGCGTACCCAGGCCACACTGCTCACCTGCTACCACCGGTGTGTCTCCAACCACGTGCCGGTATGTATAGCAGGACACCAGGTCACACATCTGAGTCAGAGCCGTCAGCTGAAACAGAGTCCAGATACATGACTGGCACAGTACACACACTTGCACAAGACAACATCTCCTGCCCGCCCATGCACACCCAGGCAGAGGCACCCCAACCCCTCCCGCCGCCCATCGGAGCATGCCCGCCCATGCACACCCAGGCCTCAATGCTCACCTTCCGCCACCGGCGCATAGACAGGAGGTCCCACCACGTGCCGCTGCAAGCCACAAGCCCGGGGCCCGCGGACATGGCACCCTCCACATCATGCAGCCCCGCTCCGCAGGCAACCAGGTCTCACGTTTGGTGCTGGGTCTTGATTACTCCATGGCATAGGACATACCAGTGCACCCGGCACCATCGCAGGCTGCACACCCGCTCAGCCCAATGGGTGCCACAAACTCTGGGATCCCGGAAGCGACGCCATGTGGCGGTAGGCCCGTGCTGCCCGCTGGCTCTGGCCTACACTGCGGTCCAGCAGGGCACACAAAACCTGAGCTGTCCGGACCACCGGGACGGGGCATCATCGCAGGCTGCAAACCCGCTCAGCAGCTTAAGGTGCCACTGACTCAGTGCACCCAAAGTCACCATCCCGTGGCGGGGTGCCTGTGCCGTCCACAAGGCCTCGTGTGCCACTAACCCTGTGCGCAACAACTCATGGGCCCTATATGAGTGAGAACCGTGGAGCGTCCGTCATCCAGTCACCACCGGAAAAGGGGAATGTGATGTCGTTGGCCCCTTATGTTGGCGGAGTCACATGGCCTGTGACGCCTGTGCCGGATGGGTGTGGTGTGTGTGAAAACCTGCCCTCAGGGAGTGGCTGTGACATGCTGATAACTAGACCAGTGACCTGCACACCACCAGCAAGTACGGCTGCTACGGGTAGCAAAGAGGGCCCCCCCTTGGGGCGTTAGCGGAGTGGCCTGGCCTGCCGTACGCCGGACCAGTGCAGGGCTTGCAACAATGACTCGTGGGCTCTGGGCGAGGTCCAGTCCATGTCCGGACAAGGAAGTGACTGATGTGTGTGTCCCTGTTGCAGTGTTCACTGGACCCGGTACACAAAATGCAATGTCACACCCTCTGACTGGCATCCCACAGGATGAACATCATTGACGCAAGGGAAGGCACTGTCCCCACATTCATCCACACATCCATACATGAATGACGTAAGACATTACACAGCAGTGCGTCACTGGATGTTTATTTGCACATCCAGTGCAGTCATGCAGGTGTAGCGGTACAGGGCAATGCCGAGCACACTACACAATATGGGCCCGTGGAGGGCCAGCCAGTGTCCATCCGGGGATGACCTGTACTGCGGAAGAGGAAGGGTACAGTCCGCAGTCTGTCCGCCGTGTCATTGGTCGTCAAACAGGATGTGGCAGTCCATGTCGCTGTCCAAGGTGAGTGCATCTGAGTGTATCAGGGGTCAGTGGTAGGTCTTGAGGCCATGTGCGGCACCAAGCAGAAACAGGCAAGGTGGCGGAAATGAATGCTAGTGCCTCCTTCTGATCTCAATCCCATCCACGTCCTCATCCCCGGATGTGTGCTCTACCCCACCTGTGGGTGTTGCAGTACCGGCTGCGGCACTGTGTGCCACTGACTCATCAGGGGCCGGAGGAGGATTGTCGGCCGCACTGTGTGGCAGTGACACATCAGGTGCCGGAGTGGATATGCCTGCCGCACTGGGAGGCACTGACACACCAGGGGGCGGAGATGTGGATGGTGTGGGGGCAGCAGCATTCATCATCGCCACACCTTGTGGCAGCAATGCCATGATGAGGACATGCAGGGCCTGGTAGATGCCAGCTACATTTCGCTGATGTGCAGAGGTGGCTGCAATCCTTTCCGCCTCCATCCGCACCATGTCCTCCATGAGCCTCCGCATGTGTGCCAGCTCACGGCTGGGATCGCTGGAGCCACTCTGAGCGGACAGGTATTCTTCCCTCCGCGTCATGACTCCAGCGATGTCAGTCAGGGCTCGTTGGAGACCATGGGGCGGACATAGACACCCAAGGATGGCGTCCAGTTTGGTAGCCATGAGTTCGAACCCCACCCGCACCTGCTCGGCCGTCTCCCTCTGGCCCTCCAGCACACAGCGTTGGAAGGCCATTTGTTGTTCCTGGGGAACTTGGGAGGGTGCCGGGGCTGTGGGTGCCTCCTGCTGGGTGGTTTGGTGGTGGGTGGGGTCTCATCGATGTAGCTGGGATGCCCTGCTCCTGGAGGTGAGTGGCGGATGAGGTCAATGATGTCTTGGATGGTTTGGGTGTCGATGCTGGTGTTGTCCTCCTCATCATCAGTGAAGAGTGGCTGGGACTGCTCTGCAGGAGGTGTTGAAGATGCCCCTGCGATGTGAAGGGGAGATGGTATTTTACAATGTGTCCACATGTATGTAACCGCATGGTACAGGTTGACATTCAGACAGCATGGCATTGTACATTGTGACAGTCTGTGGGTCTGGGCGAGGACCCAGGGTCATTGTGGGTGTGCACTGTGCCCTGCTTGCTTGTGCATGTGTGCCATTGTAGCCATCTCCACCCGTCCCCCCAGTACCTGGTGGTCACTCACCCTGTTGCGGTTGTGTTGTGTCCTGTCGAGCAGTGTCCGATCCCCCGACTCCAGCCACAGTCTCCACACTGATGACTGTCGACACCAGCTCCTCCATGTCATCCAGCTCCAGCTGTGGCGCTGGGCCCCCACCTCCGGTCTGCGTTGCTGCCTTCTGGTTGGCAGTGAGTTTCTCCTTGGTCTTCCGCTTGATGTCATTCCATCGCCTCTTGACCTCGTCCATTGTCCACTTGTGCTCTCCGACGGCATTCACCTTGTCGACGATGTCCCGCCATATTCTATTTTTGGTGCCCAATGACACGTTGGAGGTGACGAAGAGTTGTTGATGTTGTTCCATCACCTCCGTGACTATGATCCTGTTCGCCTGCGGACTGAACTTGGTCTTCCTCGTCTTCTTGTCCTTGCCCTTCCCTGTCCCCGAGGTCCCAGGCTGGTCATCCCGGGTGCTTGTGGGGTTGCGCTCGTCCTCTGCGCCTGCCCCGGCTGCCTCCATGGTGCTTGGGTGTTGGTCAGTTTGTGTGTGGGTTTTTTTTCTACTTTTATGGTGTTTTTTGACGCCTGCCAGGTGTGTGTTGCAGGCCTGGCGCTGCTTGTCGCTGGTTTCCTCATCGCGCTTTGGCCCATCGCGTGTTTTTTGGTGTTGTGGTTTGTGTTTTTATCTCCATCGTGGTGGTTGTATCGCGGACATTGTCCGCGGTTTCGGCAGACTATCGCTTGCTACCGCCTTGTTGTGAATTCCACGTTGACACAGCATTATTTTCCCGCGATAGGCTGCGATATTGAAAGTTGCGTTACGCTACTCTTGCGGTAGTTCTCGCATGTTCTTGTGAATATACCCCTAAATCTATACCTTTCTTCGAAAACACCTCCTTCAAAGGTTTGTGATCAGTTAAAACCGAAAACTGACAGCCCCACAGAAACTTACGCAACTTGCGTTTGGCCCAAAATATAGCCAGTGCCTCCCTCTCAATGACAGAATAATTGAACTCTGCAGCTCTCAAAGGCCTAGACAAAAACAATATAGCTTTCTCTTCACCGTCAAATTTCTGAAGCAGCACAGCTCCAAGACCCTTTGAACTAGCATCAGTCATTAAGTAAGACGCTTTCTTGAGGTCAAAGCTACCTAGGTCTGGAGCTTTGTTCAACAAGTCTTTCAAATTCTGACATTCTTTATCACACGCCTTGCACCAAACAAACTCACACCCCTTCTTTAAAAGATTTCTTAAATGTTCCGTAACACCTGCAAAATTATGAATGAACTTGTGATAAAATTCAGTCATCCCTAAAAATTTTCCAAGTTCATCTTTATCTTGAGGTGCCCTCAGATTGGCAATCGTATTAATCAGAGCAGGCTTGGGTTTGATACAATTAGACGACAACAAATGCCCTAGATATTCAATTTCTGCCACATCAAAGCGACACTTGTCAGCTCTTAAAGTGAGACCTACATCACACAATCTTCTTAAGACAGCTCTCATCCTACAATCATGCTCTTTGGTGTCAGTGCCAAACACAAGGACGTCATCCTGGTAGATCTTCACTCCATCCACACCCCTCAAGATTCGCTCCATGACTCTCTGAAATACAGAGGCAGCAGAAATTAGGCCAAAAGGCATTCTCAAAAATTTGAAAGTCCCAAAAGGCGTCACAAAGGCTGTGAGATTTTGAGATAAGGGATGTAGTTTGACCTGGTGGTAGGCGGAAGTCAAATCAAGGGAGGAGAAGTGCTTGGCACCACTTAACGAGCATAACATCTCACTGATGTTAGGTAGAGGGTAATGATCAACTACCACAGCCTTATTTAACTCCCTCAAGTCCACACAGAGTCTGGCCTCGCCATTGGCCTTGCGGGCCATAACAATGGGAGAAAGCCACTCCGTGGCTTCCACTTCTTGTATGATGCCGTTGGCTACCAACTTGTCAAGTTCCACTTTCATGCTTTCTTTTGCTAAAAGCGGTACACTCTGAACTTTGCCAACTTTCGGTACAGCATCATGCCTAACTTCTATGTAATGTAAGTAATTCTTGAGACACCCAAGTTTATTATCAAATACTTCGGGAAACTCTTTGACCCATAGCTTCCATCCGTCACCAACTTGGCTAACAGACGGAATTTCTTTCAAGCATACAGAGGGATTCTGATTGGGGTCCAAGATTACATGTAAATCACGTTGATGGAACCAGCTTATGAGAGAATCTCCCTTCATGGAAACGTACACCTTTCCAGGAATAATTCTACCCTTAAAATTGATTGTTCCCCAAAAACAACCTAAAAAATCGATTATTTCTCCACCAAACCCCCTTGGTCTGATATCAGGTTTGGACAACTTAACTTTCTTTGCTAAATATTGTTCAAAGAATGACTTAGGGATCAAAGTCACCTTGGCCCCTGAGTCAAACAACATCTTTACTGGTGCATCATTAATTAGAACAACCTCCATCGGGCCATTGCCACCAGAACCTTTGACTTGACAAATGTTTATAACATCTGAATCAGAATCATTCTCATAAAGATCTACTTCCCTGATTTTCTTCAGATCTTTACCTGATCTGCAACATTTTGTAAAATGACCTTTGCGTCCACACACATTACATGTGGCTTTCAAACCAGGGCAATCTTTAACCCCTTGACCGCGATCGGAATTCCGCTCGTGTGCTGGACATTCCGATCGCGGGTGTGGTCGTGACGAGCTCAGCTCATCATGCGCACAGCGCGACCGCGCAGCATGACGAGCTGAGCTCGTCACGAGCATCGAAGGGGTTAAAATTGGCCATGTGCCCAGGATTGCCACACCTGAAACACTTGCCAGAGAACGTCTTGGATATGACAGGTTTGCTCTCTACCTTAACAGGTATTTTGGGTCTAGTTGCTTTTTCTTTCTCAATGACCAAAACACCATTATCATTACTTTTTTTTACAGGATCATTTTTACGAATAGTATCAACACATGCCTTTGAATGTTCATGGGTTTTAGCAATAGTAAGAACCTCATGTAGAGACGGATTGTCTTTCTGCCATAAGCTATCCCTGGCTTTGTCAATACTACAGCCCAACATGAATTGATCATGAAGACGTTCATCCAAAGACGCTGCAAAATTGCAAGTGGCAGCAAGTTTGCGCAAATCAGTAATGTATTGTTCCACAGACTCTTCTTGCCTCTGCATCCTCCTTCCGAAATGGTACCTTTCAAGGACAGTGCTGATCTTCGGAAGATAATGTAAATCCTGTTTTTTTATAGAAATTTCAAATTCATTTAGACCTGTGGCATCCCCATCCGAGAGTTCGGGAAGATGCTCGAAAACTTCTTGTCCCTCAGAACCCAAACAATGCATTAATAGAGAAGTTTTCCTTTCAGCACTGAGAGACGTGCCGCAGACCCTAGCATAATGGCTAAAAACCTTCTTCCATTTGAGCAATGGAAGGGCAGGCTCACCGGGAGAAGATAAGAAAAAGGGAGGCGCAGGTACATTTTGCATAATTGAAAATAAGTATGAATAACACACTTTACAGATATTGTATTACAAGAAAAGAATAAGATGTCATGCAGATAAGGGCTCTTACCTATGTAGAAGTAATGGTGACAAGAAATGTAATATTAAAATTTTAGTAACAGTGTGAAACGTCGTTATGCAAAACCCAGTATCTATATCTGTACTTGCACTGTAAACAGAACCAGAACTAGTAATTGTGCCTGTACAGTATACAAAACCTGAACTTGTAACTGTGCTTGCACTGTAAAGTGAAACAAGTACCTCCTTTCTTTTAATGCAGGTATGCTGTGCGTGTCAGCGGGAGTCAGTGCAGCAGGCAAAGAAGATGAGGGGCTGTGCGTGTCAGCGGTGAAGCTCCATGACACGCATAAGATCAAAGGTGAATAAAGTAGAGCTAGGCGTGTCAGCAGTCGAAATTGTATAAGAAAATGCTGTGCGTGTCAGCGGTTAATTGAGTTGACACGCAAAATGATCCACAATATTGTATAAAGAAATACTGTGCGTGTCAGCGCTTGCGTTATAAAGAAATGCTGTGCGTGTCAGCACACACGTTCCGTGAAACACTCGAACCCAAACCAAGATGGCAGTGATAACGTAATGACGTGCCACGTAGAAACGCTGTGCGTGTCAGCGTCGAATATCCGAGACACACTTGAGGTTCCCAAGCGAACGTCAGGTACGTGGCGGATGTCAGAGGGATGTCACCACATAGAAACAGTCAGGATGCGCGAGAAGATGCTGTTGAGCACGAGGAATGGTGGCCACGGGACGCGCACGAGGAGTGGTCACTGCGGGGCGGATGACACAACGTGAGGTTACCTAGCAACCAGTCGCTCTTACTACGGTATGGCAGTATATTACTCGCATCAGTAGAGCTCCCTTTTGTGCAAAATGTCCCAATATGAATCTCCACCAGCCTCATCGGAGTAGATCTGCTTACTACACATTAAGTAGCAGCATGAGTCAACTAGATACACGCGTGCAGCGGGGTCTCACAACCGTGCAAATATCACACACATACGCCTCACCAGCTGCTGGATTCACAAGTGATCAGGAAATACATGCGCAGGATACGAGGCGTCTGTCTTCTCCTTAGAAAGAGATGAGATGTGAAGTACACGTTGTTCCCCTTGAAGCGTCTTCTTTGAAATGGTGTGTTGGGGTCTCTGGGAGTAAGCGTGGGTGTTCTTCTATTTCCAGTCGTCGCCAAATGTAAGATCCGTCTTCACAGGAACAAAGGAGGCAGAAGTAGAGGTTAAAGTGTCTTTATTAGGTCGAAGACATCAGAGACCCCATCCACCACTGAATACTGGAAACTGTCAACTGAACAGTTGCTCAGCCTTCCTTAGCAACCTAGGAATTCCACATTCTATGCAGAGTCAAAGAACAACCTGTTCTTAAAGTAAGACACTACACCAAGCTTCGTGCCTTTCGGCGCCCTGCACACAGCTGCCGCAGCCTCGCAGCACCTGGTCTCTTGCTCTTCGAGCCACCTGCAGGAGCCTGCCAGGCCTCACAGTGTTGTGTAGGCGGTGGCGATCCGCCCACCATCACAACATGATTTACCCCCGCCATATTACCATGGCGGGGGGTACCGCGGTGGACGGGAAGTTCGTCCGCCGCTTTTCCGCCGGTCGGCAATCGTTACGATTGCCGGCCCGGTGGAGCTGGGGCATGATATGGTGGGCCTTTCCATGGCGGCATCGGGCTGGCGGGAATTGCTTTGGGAGGGTGTGGGGGGGCTGGAATTGCGGGCCCCTGGGAGGGTGTGGGGGGGCTGCACTTGGGGGGTACCTATGGTACCGACCTTCATTGCCATGCACAAGGTGGCAGGCACCACGCGGTGCCTGTCACGTTGTGCATGGCAATGCACAGCATGCCTCTTTGGCATTGCAGCAGGTGCTACTTACAGCAGCACCCGCCGCAATGTTAACGATGCGGAATGCGACTGCCAGGGTGGCGGTCGCATCCTAATTGGCGGTGCGGGACCGCCGCACTGCTGGCGGCCGGTCCCAGCACCGCTAGGGTGGCGGGCGGACTGAAGTTCGCCCGCCATCCTAATAAGCCCCTTAGTCTCAGAGAGATACACAGAATAAATGGTGGGGACGTTTTCAATAAGTATTTATTGAACCAGCGTCATTCTAGTGTAAAATAGGTTTGCTGAAACAACCATAAGACAGAAACAGATATAAATGATTATAAGCACCAACAGAGTAAATGGATGGTAGATTTCTACCATAGTGCTAAAACAATGAATATAGGCAGGTATGTAAATGCATGAAAATAATAATGCGTACTCCTACGATGCAACCCTAACTAGATGTACCTAAGTGTACCTAGCATGTATGTAGGTGTAGAGCCAAGAGTCCCCATAGGATGAAGTTAACCCCATTACCTGGTGTGAGAGAATGAAGGACCCCGTCTTGGTCTCGAGATGGACACCCCGCAAGGGATGTCAGACCACGGCGTGTTGGAGTGTCTGCGTGCAAGAACCTCAGCGTCTCGCGTCAGTGTGTCAGCATGGAAGTCTTTCTCCTCTGCCTGCCCCAGCAAAGTTGTGGTGTTTATATACCCAAAAGGTACCCTCAAGGGTTCTACCTTGCTGTGTCATGTCGGCCGAGGAAGACGGAATGGATGACCCTTATACATAGTTATTATGCAGAAGATGGTAATCCTGCTGTGATTCTGAGAATACTCATGCATAATAAATGAGTTTTCCGGGATATCCACACGATATTTATGCAGCACCTAACTAGGTAAAAGGTCAATACCAAAAACCGTTATGTAGTACAATGGCAGGGAAAATGTAGGTGAAAGGTTAGGTGACTACCCAGGCTTATATTGGGGTACATTACAAAACATAACACCCACTCCTCATCCGACCGGACGATATGCTAAAAAGTGAAGGTCCTTCTAATCAAAAGTAAAAACATTGTTAAAATGTTCAGATTAAAAAACTTTAAAATTTTATAAAAGGAATCTATTTTTCTAAAAACCTCTATAAGTCCTTAAAAAAGCTCTATCAGTCCTTTAAAATATGTTCATATATATAGCTTGAACAACTGAGAGTGTCTGAAAGCCATGGTACTCAGTAATAGTATAAAAGGAAAAACAATTTGTTTAAAATTCCAATTTTGGTTGTTTTGTAAAAGGCATAATTCTTCCCAGCACACAGAGAGCCAAATGTTTATGTGTCCTGTGTGGGAGACGTCACTGTTGCTTGCCTTCGCAGAAGACGGTCCCTGTAACACCTCAGAGATCAGGCCAGTCGAGCAAAGATGATCTTCTTCAGTTCCCACAGCCGATGCTGGGGAAGCATTTGAAACATCCAAAGCCTGTGTGCCTGTGGTAGATCCGGTATCCAATCCAACAGGAGCTGAAGCATCCCGTGGTGGCTCTAAGAATGCCGACATCAACATGGGAATACGCTGGGGACACTGCAGTATGTGGGCCATTAATGGGTCCAGTAATACATCTACGTCCGGTGTCGCAACCGATGGAAGTGTTCCACAGAGATCCAACACGCATTCTTGTCCGCAGAGCAAGCAGTGGAGAACAGGCAAAACACAGTCAATCCAGACTGGTCGGAATGATAGGAACCAAGACTCGCTTAGCTCCCGAAGCCGGGGTGTGCCCAGATGGAGTACCATCTGATCACGGTAATGTCGCTCCAAGAATGTTTTTTCCATCTCCTTGGTGACTGGGACGTCCATTGCGTAGCAGAAAAATTAAAATCAGGATTCCCACTATCAGTAGCAGGATTGGAGGAAGACCCCCAAAAATGCTTCCAAACACGGAGTGTATAAAAGCTGGAATCATTCCGAAGGCTGTCTAAAAGGTGCTTAACAGTCCAGAACCTATGGTCTTAAATAGGTGTACTATGCCCTTGAATCAGACATGTTAAAGATACACTGTACCATTTATCTGATGGAAAGGGCAGTTAGGTCTTACAAGTGCCTGTATCTCAGCTGAGGACCTTGCAACCTGAAGATCAAAGGTCTCCCGGGCCGAGGTTACGGGCACATCTTTCTGTAACAGCCTGGCTTTCATTCGGGTCAGAGTATCAAACCATGTGAAGGAAACATTCAACGAAGGCCATAATGGCGCCTCCCTGACTGTGTGGGTCGGTGGAAACAATACTTGCATACAACAAGTAACCCTGGAACTTACTGTGACTAGATATGTGATGCCTGGAAGCATCCCACAACAACCTTGATCATTCAGCATTAAGTAACTCCCATTTGAGAGCAGCCTGAACACTGGATTAATCACGGCAGCCGGGGAACCCTTTAAGTGACAGGATAAGTTTACAACTGAACCGTTGCAAGCCCCATGAAGCCTAATATCCTGGCAGAGCAGAGACCCACTTAATGAATTCTCGCAGTCTGTACTGCTGAGAAACACTTCAGTGTCCCCATTCCTGCATCTAAATCTATACGGTAATTCCCAAGATTCATGGATGAATTCCCTACCCATTGCCTCATACCTGCCTACCTGGTGGTGTTCTAGGCAATATTGAAACTGGAAAGTTGTTACAGGCAGTGTTATATGGCCATGAATTAACCATTCTGTGGACGGTGACTCTGCCACGGTGAAAGGTAATTGGTCTAATTTTTCAATGCGCAGCATCGTATATTTTGCATCCCTCTGTGCCATTGTTGTCTGCTTTGCAGTCAAATTATATGCAGAGAACAGAGACGTACTGTTGATATGTCGCCTGGGAACATAACCAGAGCACAGTGATTTTAGCGTCCATCTTAATGCCATAATAGAACTTAACTGTGGTTGTCTGTGTTGTAAGATGGACAGATCCTGATCCATTATATCTATAGCAGAAGATACAATGTTGCCCAGTGAATTAATCCTGGATGTCAGTGTGGTCATACCATTGTCAACCACAGCCAAAGCTTTTTCTAAGTTAACTCTGTCAATTTCACGCAATCTCTCTGCAGCTTCTTGTTGAGAGATTTTCCAAATTTCATTATAAACAGCATCTAGGAAGCGTTTCTGACGTGGCTTTCGGCGACCTAGCAAAAACTCCCTAAGTTCCATGTCATCTGAGAGTAAGGACAAGTGTTGTTTCACCTGTGACAGTGTTGAGGTTCTTAGCCAATCAAGGCCTAACTTCCCAACACTGTATGATATTGCCACCCCCGGATGTTCTCGTTGTACATAGCGTAAGTCAGGCCTATGAATACTAAACCCTTCGGTGGTACCCCTGAATCTTGACTAACATCTATTTGTGTCGATAGACCAAACGAACCATCCTCTCCAATTGGGGTCTGTTGAATTGTATGAAAGGCCATGCATGATGTCATTTAGTGTACCCTCACCATTTTCTGTACCCCAGACTGATTTTATGTCTATAGTGTCTTTCCATAAGTCGAAACCCTGTGCAGACAGTTGGGCAATAAAGGATGCAGAGTATATCTGTTTTGTGTTAGTAAGCATACTTTTCTGTTCAGATGTAGGTGCAAGCTTATAATAATAGGAGCATGGATCAGATGTATTAAACCCAGAAAAATAAGCAAACTTTTGTACAAACGTTTGTGAACTACCTTTCGGTGGTGTTGGGCAATGTTCCCATTGGTGGTATGTGAAAACATTACGTGGTGCACTTGTTTTATGAAGAAAAAGATGACCATAGTGTTGGTAACAAAACATGGTGTCAAAATTAAGCCTGGGCGTAGTTCGCGAAGTAGCGCTACGCGAAGCTACGCAAAGTGCAGTTCGCACTACGCGAGCTATGCGTAGCACTACGCGAACTGCGTAGTGCACTGTTCGCAATGATTGCACAGTGCCGGATGCTTGTCCGCACTGTGCAATCATTGAAAACGGCATCTTGCACAGTGCGAGCTGTCTTTTACTGCCGCTCGAGTAGATTTTTACTTGAGCGGCAGCTTTCTCAACGCGGACTGGTAGTTTCTCATCGCGAGCGGTCGCGAGCATACGCGACCACTCGCAATGAGAAACCTGACCTCCCCGCGTTGAGAATCTCGCCGGGAGGTTTATTTTCCACGCTCGCGATCGGCAACTTGATGTTGCTGATTCGTGCAATTCGCGTTGTGCGAAGTAGCGCAAACTTCGCAAACTACGCGAGCGTAGCGTAGTGCTTTGCCCAGGGTTAGTCAAAATCAGATGAATCATCAAACATTTCATTTTTCAAAAATGCTGCATACAGTTCTAAATCAGACAGCATACTAGTCACAGTTTCAAAATCCCAACCATCAGAATATGTACTGGAGGTGATGATATCATTTAAAGAAATTTTAAATACATGTGGTATTTTCAAAAGTTCAGTGGTACCAAATACATCATATGAAACTCTGTCCCAAACTACTCCATCAGGAACTGGAATTGCTGTAATGTTCACATAGGACAGGTCTCTCTGTTCATGATGAGATGACATATGAGGTTTCAGCGCCAAGTTCACATCTGTTACTGCAAAGCATTCTGGGAGAAAGTGTCCATTCACGAGCAAGAAAAAGACAGTCACTAAACCTATCCAGAACAGTAGGAACAGTATTCCAGTGATTATCCAGAGCTGTAGCCAAGGTGAGACTAGGTATGTCTTTTTCAGAAAAATGTAAAAATCATGAAGTAGTTTTTTGCGGGAAACTGGAGCTGGGGGTGACTCAGGTTCACTTGGATAAAGAGAAAACGTATCAAAATCGATGAAGTAGCCAGATGCAGTTTGATCTATCTTTGGTAGCTCAGCAGGTTTTTTTGAACTTGCAGATGTCTCCTGTAGAGGCATATTGATGTGGATGTCGGTGGTGGGCCAAATTGATATCTGTGTTTCATTTGTGTTTTGTTGTTCAATTTCAATAGGAACGAGTTCCATTTCATTGTTGGTAACTCCATTACTACGTATAGAAGACTCTTCAAATGTTATCAGTCTTTCGGTCTTAACCTCCTGTATGGTAGTGAGAGGAGAGCGGTGGCTACCCAGGAACCCACAAGGCCTGCTATTCAGTATCGGCCACATAGTGTGGTTTGATCAGATCAAGGAGAAGAATTATTTTTCATTTTTGCCGGCAAGGGGCGAAAGAAGTACTGTTCTTGTTCCTTCGACAGCCAGGACAGGTACAGGGTGTTCTGTATGATGGCCCAAATTCTTTCTTGTCCACAATCTTTTCTCTGACCAGATCCCCAACTTTTGGGATCCAGGCAGGTCTTGCCGTTACTATTTTTACGTCCCCAGTGCCGGTGTGTTTTACTCGGCTGTTGCTTTGTAGTGCCCGGAATTCATTGAGTTCCTGTAAAACAGCCAAACGTTTATTGATGTCAAATGATTTTTGATCTGCCACTGTGCTGCCACAATCGAGGTCAGGTACTCGTATTCTTGTCCCAAAAAGGACTTCATAAGGGGTGATGCCTCCTAAGGAACTTCTTGCCTTGTTATTAAGTGCCCTCTGTATCCCATATAGGTCATTGACCCAACTACCACCCGAGTCTGATACCCTTGCTGTTAAGGATTGCTTTGAGTCCCGGTTTTTCCTCTCCACAATCGAATTTCCCTTGGGATGATACGGAGATGAGTACCGCAATGCTACACTCAAACTTCCCATGGCTTCCTTGTAAGCCCTAGAGCTAAACGCGGGGCCACGGTCAGAATGTAATGTGCCAATTGCGTATGTCTCTATGAAGACTCGTAAATCCTTTATAACAGTTTGGGCGTTAGCCGAGCGCCGAGGCCAAACCCAGAGGAATCTAGAGCATGAATCCACTACCACCAAGATGTACTTGTAAGTCCCATCGGATTGTAAGGGGCCGCAGTGGTCCAAATAGACACAAGAGAGTGGTCTGTCTGATATTACTAGTGGTGTTTGCGCTGGACGTGCTAAGGTGGAACCCTTCATCTGCTGACAGATGTCGCACTTAAGGACAAATGCTTTTGTCTGTTTTGTTAAACCTGGCCACCAATAGCGTTGTTTCAATAGAGAAACTGTTGTGGTAATCCCTGTGTGTGCAGAATCCAGACTCTTGTGTGCAGCTAGAATTAAAATTAATCTGCGATCCATGTTTGGTATTACTCTATCCCCCACTCCTGGAATTTGAGCATATGGAATATTTTTTGCATCTAACTTGTAGGAGTTCTTGAGTGGAAAGCCTTTTGGCAAGGCTGAGCTATTTTTGCGTGAAACAATGACAGCTACCTTTATCTGTCCATCTATTCTCGTGCTAGAATGAGTGATTGCAGCTACGGCAGCAGTTTGCACTGTCGCCCATTGCGGCTTCATCAGCCAAGGAAATCCCTTCAACGTGAACGCCATCACGTGGATGACTCAGCGTGTGTATCACGTGAGCTCTTGGCAAGTCTTTTTTCAGCTCTGCCATTTGTTCCCAAATCAATTTGTGCTTTATTGTGCAACCTTTTTGAGTCTTTAAACGCATTCTGATCCCAGTAGTGAAAATATTCATTGTAAGACTGGACACAATAAAACGAATCGCACACTATAAATGTGGGGAATTCCCGATCTGCTTGTATTAGTGCCAGTAATTGGGCTTTTAATTCTGCCAGCTGTGCTGTGCAGTCTCCCAGAGACTGTGTTTTCGTACTGCTCGGATGGAACTTACCTTCCTGCATACAACCTTTTACAATCGCACAAGCTGCGCTGTATTGCTGTTTACTTCCTATGGCAGGCTGAGCAGAACCGTCAGTGTAAATAATGTATTCATACTGATCTAGAGGCATTATTTCATTCGGGAGAGGATATTCTTGTTCGTATTGCAGGAATGCTTGTGTTTTTAATGTAGAATCAAATTTGTAGTCTACATCTGTTGCAGTGAGAGAATTAGCCCATTGTATTCATCGTGGATGTAGTGCTTTGGCATTAGGAACGCTTGCCTTTGTAACAGCCTCTAAGGCTGGTACTGGAGTTATGACAATTATTCGTTTCCCCTGAGCCAGTGCTCTTTCTCTCACTACTGCAGTATGTACTGCTCTCAGAAACTTTTCTGTAGAAGCAAAACGCATTTCAGCGTTTGTGTACAAGTGTGATTTGTAAGCTATGGGTACCGTTTCGCCTTCATTGAATGTTAGGTAAGTGTACCCTGATTGACCCGCGATTACACGGATCACCAGATTTGTGGTATTTACACATGTGTGTAGGTGTTTGGAAGCTATCATGTCAGCTTGTAAGGAACAAAGGATATCCCTGTGTTCCTGTGTCCAATGCCTAATTGAAAAATCAGGTCTGATTAAATCGTAGAAAGGTTTCATTTTTTCTGCGTAATCCAAAATGTATGTTCTGCCAAAATTTAGTAATCCCAATATGGATTCTAAATTTTTCAGAGTTTTAGGGGGTTGGAGCAGCGTGCACTTTTCTAAAAAGTTAGCTGCTAGGCTTTTTCCTTCATTTGATAACTCGTATCCCAAACATAGGACAGTGAGGTGGGCTATTTTCGATTTTTTAAAGTTGAATTTGTAGCCCTCAGAGGCGAACCCCAAAATTATGTTGCTCACCCTGGTCAAATGACCCAATAAATCATCATCTGTCAGATAAATATCATCTACATACGACAATGCCTCCTCATCAAAATTTTGAAGTAACTCTGTTACCCTAGCTGAGAACATCCCGGGGCTATTCTTATACCCTTGGGGCAGTCTACAGAATTGACGCTGAGAGCCTAGGGCTGAGAATGCTGTCAAATATCTGCTTTCAGGAGCTATATTTTGGCAGAAAAATCAATTTGAGAAATCTAGTGTTGTTTTGTATTTTTTCGGCACAATGTTATTCATTAATGCAGCTGTACTGCACAAGTCTTTGTGCATGTATTAAAATGTCTGTAGTCTAAAACTAGACGGTTTGAATTGTCAGGCTTCATTACCGCACACAAAGGATTATTCATTGAAGAGGTGCAATTATCTATTACACCTTGGTATTCAAGTTGATCTAAAATCTCCCTGACTTGTTTTTTCGCTTCTTGTTTTATTGGGTACTGTCTCTGGGGAGTTGGAGTTGTTTTTCTGGGATTACATGGTGAGGTGACTCAGTATCCCACCCTACATGGTTGCGATATAATGAAGGCGCAAGTGCTACTGCCCACTTCTGCGCGTATGAATGATTTAGTAATATTGGAAAGAGGTCAGAAAAAGCCGGTAAAACCACTGTTTCTCCCTGTGGGCACTCCATGACAATTTCAGAAGGCCAATCTTTTTCAGCCAAAAGGATGTCATAGCCATAAGTCAGGTTTTCCCAAAAGAGACCTTTAATTTTCCTGGGCTTGTCCCCCTCCATTTGGAGTGTTATTTCGTATAACGGGTGTGGGACACTTACACTAGTATCAGGTGTCTCCACCGTGATATGTTCATTCAACGCCGCTGTCACCAGAAATTCCATTAGGTTCTGGCGAGCTATTGTTACTTCTGCTGCGCTGTCTAGCATCGTCAGAGCCCATTCCCCGTTCAGAAGTTGAGTCCTCAGTATCCTTGGCATTTCTTACTTTAAGGCCAGCTATCTTCTTCTTTTTAAATTGAGGTTTCGATTTTGGTTATTCTTCTTTTTTGATATTATAGTCCGAAGTACGTTGCGTGTCTCTGCACTTTGTATGCTCTTCTTGTCTGTGCTCTGACCGTCCTTCCCTCTCGGAGTGTTTTGATGAACCCTGAAAGGAATGAGAGGAACGTGTATCAGTATCCTGATACCTGTCAGGTTTTTTTATAGTTATCACGATTCCTAAGGTTGTACCTCCTTTCGGAGGGCTCCTGTTGAGGAGACCCACCTCTTGATTGTGATCTATCCTCTCTATTTTTTAGTTTTTTACTGTCCCATTTCTTCTTGGACGAATCAGGTGCTTGCTTGGTGTTATCCTTTTCAGGTCCACCCATGAGTTGAGATGTTGTTGCTCTAGTTCCCAAATTATTTCTACCTAATTCGGCATGTGTAGCTTCGATAATTTAGGTAATTCACACTCCTGTTGGATAGGAGTGAAAACTCTCAGACGTTGGCGTATCGCCACCGCTGCTGCCTCCCCTTTCATGTTTGGCAATATAATAGTTGGTACCTCTGCAAAATTTCCTAACAATTAAATCCATAAGTTCAGAGCAGGTTCTGCTCCATACTCATTCTGTATCTGTCTCAATACATCTGGTATTACTGCTATTGAAGGGATACCATGAGTTCTGGTATAGATGGCAGCGAAAACTGTACCCCATGAGGTACAATCCTCTATCGGGGGAGCTATCCCCATTGGCAAGCAGATTGTTAGCGTTCTGTGTTTTTCTTTGGGGCCTGTGTGCGGGAACACTGCCTCTAACTGTGTATTTTTCTGAGCTATCCAGAATGGCATTTACTTGCGTTTAGTGGGCATTTTACCCATAACTGTGTTTAGTGTTTGTGGAGTTATTTTAGTTGCAGTTCCTTGTACTTGTCCTGCTGGTGTAACCCTTGTTGGTTGAAGTGTGAGTGTTCTCATAACGAACTGTGTCAGATTTCTGTAGAGTTTTATTATTTCTTGTAAAGTGGACGTAAGTCTGCTATTGGCATTGTGTCAATGTCTGGATGCAGTGTGTAAGCCGCTAGGACCGGCCAAGTCGCTCCATCTCTGCAGAGCGGACTGAATCTCACTTTATCTGTTGTGTGTGGGAGGGCGCCTTTAAACCAGTTTATGTGCTCCTGGTAGGTGAGCAGAACTTTTATCTCCTCGTATGGACAATATTCCTCTGGTATTTCATCTTCAGTGTATGAATGAAATGTATTTGTGCGTGCATCTGCTGGTGGGAATTTGACCCATGGATAGAATACCTCTGTCTTGTATGACTCGTGTGCCTCAATCACGAAGGTTACAGTCCCACCTCTTGCTGTGACTCCAAATTCTGCTAATTTTAAAGTAAGGGCAGTTGAGACACTTTCTGAAAGGTTTATAGCATCTTCCTGTCCCCCTTCCGCTGCTGCTTTCGCACGTAGGGCTGCTGCAGCATCCTCCTCGACAGACATTGATGAAAAATTTTCAAGGAAACTGAGATAAGGTTTTATGCACAATAGGAACTATTTATCCTTCAAGCTTGAATAAACCTACAGCCAATACATAGGATATGCCTACTCAGTTGTGGCGGATTTTTCCCTTCCCTTCCCACTCCTGACGTCTCTGAGTAATTGTGAGTAGGGGTCTCTGAGAAAGCACGACTGAACTACTCAGATTTGACCGTTAAATAAGAACCAAACAATGTTGGGTGCCATGTCCTGTAGTTCCTATAAATCTATATAGGATCTGCACGTTTAGACAACATAAACTGTGGGATTGGTGCCAAGACTGATTCCAGACACACCCACGGGTATGTTCGCCTGCATACATAGCTAGCTCACTGAAAACTCCCCTTACCAAGGAGAGAATAGTTTCTGGCAACTATCGAACATGAAAACCCTGCCCCATCAGGGATCGTGGAAACAGTACAGTACTTTTCGCTCAGTCACTCGTGCTCACTTTGTCTCAGAGCGATACACAGAATAAACGGTGGGGACATTTTCAATAAGCAATAATTGAACCAGTGTCATTCTAGTGTAAAATAGGTGTGATGAAACAACCATAAGACAGACACAGATGTAAATGATTATAAGCACCAACAGAGTAAATGGATGGTAGATTTCTACCATAGTGTTAAAACAATGAATATAGGCAGATATGTAAATACATGACAATAATAATGTGTACTCCTATGATGCAACCCTAACTAGATGTACCTAAGTGTACCTAGCATGAAGCCAAGAATCCCCCTAGGATGAAGCCAACCCCATTACCTGGTGTGAGAGAATGAAGGACCCCATCTTGGTCTCGAGATGGACACCCCGCAAGGGATGTCAGACCACGGCGTGCTGGAGTGTCTGCGTGCAGGAACCTCAGCGTCTCGCGTCAGTGTGTCATCATGGACGTCTTTCTCCTCTACCTGCCCCAGCAAAGATGTGATGTTTATATTCCCAAAAGGTACCCTCAGGGGTTCTAACTTGCTGTGACATGTCGGCCGAGGATGATGGAAGGGATGACCCTTATACATAGTTATTATGCAGAAGATGATAATCCTGTTGTGATTCTGAGAATCCTCATGCATAATAAATGAGGCTAGTTTTCCGGGAAAATCAAACGACATTTAAGCAGCACCTAACTAGGTAAAAGGTCAATACCAAAAACCGTTATGTAGTACAATGGCAGGGAAAATGTAGGTGCAAGGGTAGGTGACTACCCAGGCTTATATTGGGTTACATTACAAAACATAACAACGGCAACCCTTCGCAAAGCTCCATGCCTTTCCACTGCAGAAGCCACCACTACAGCCACGCAGCCTATGGTCTTTGCTCACTGAGTCTGATACAGGAGCCCACCAAGCCTTGCAGTGACGCCTCGCAAAGCTTCATGCATTTCCATGCTCTGGACAAGGTAACTTTTCTGTCAGGAGTCCCTTGCTCCCCGTGCCCGCCTGCGCAGCCTAACAGCTGACCTGATTTATGACCTTGCCCCGGTCCCATTGGACCTTTTCCCTACGCATTTCATTTTTGCGTGCTCTAGAGCAGCGCATTGCCTGTTTTGTGTGCTTTTGAGCCTCTTTTGAATTTAAACTCAGAGATTCAAAAATACACTTTTTTAATTGGATATTTTTGTCGTTTTTGTCATTTTTTTTTTACAATATACTATATTTTTTTATAAATACTGTTTGAGATCGTTTTTGTGTTGTGTTTCCACTTTATTACTATTTGTGTGTTGTATAAATACTTTACACATTGCTTCTAAGTTAAGCCTGGCTGCTGATGTACACATTACCAGAGGGTTAAGCACAAGGTTTATTTTACAACAATTGCGGTACACCCTGACTAGGATTGTGGTGCTGGTTTGAAGAGGGCTCACACCCAGTTCAACTCAGAACCCAATTTCTAACAGCCAGGCAGATTAATTTCCACTTGTATTAACTGTATGGTCTGCTTTCCTTTTGAGGCAATGTTTTTGTTGTATGTGTATGTGCTGTTTAAGTAGATACCCTGAAACTTTAAAACATGAAGTGGCCTGTCTATCCTCAGCCCACATTCTTTTGGTTTAATCTTGATTTCAATTACCTTCTTAAAGTCTGGCTACAAACATTTCTGGGTAGCTCAGTGATCTCATGTCATCAATTCTTCAAAGAAGCAGCCCTCTACAGCCATTAGCTTTCATGTGGTTTTGATGAATTGCCATTGCTTGAATGGGAAGTTCCTCAAGGCTATGGAGGCTTGTAGATGCTACATTGTGCCATTTGTGTTCCCATTAGCTTTTGGTGAACCTTTATGCATTTACTTTGTTGACACAATAGCATTTTAATTGCTGATTTATGGGTTTTGTTAGGAAGTGCATGCTGTTTGGATGCCTTAGCTTCTCATGAAGATATTGGGGTCGATTCCGATCTCGGTCGGTAGGACTCCGAATCGGATTCGGCTTTACCGGATCCGAATCGGAGGCTTTGTTTCCGACCGATTCGTACAGTCGTCCGAGCGAGCAAGTACGATGCGAGTGAACGCGAAATCGCCGACCGACTCGTTTCCGTGTCCGACCCGCTCCGTCCGACTTGGTCGCACTCGATTCGTGGCGCGCAATGGAGACGTTTTCCGACCGAGCCAGTACGATTGACGTGTCGGACAGCCGGATCGAGTCGGAGCGTCCGGCTCGAAAAAGCACCCAAAGCCGGACTTGGGGGGTCCGTGCCGGACCCCCCTGCACCCGGAGCCGTACGAGTCGAACACAGGGGGGACCCAAGGGTCCCCCCTATACATGCATGTACGGTGCGGATGGCACCAACGCGTACCCACTACAGGGGGCCCCCTTGTTCGCGACGTACCCATTGAGTCAATGAGAGCCCATGTACACGTCGTACGACCGGCTCCCATTGACTTCATTGGGAGTCCGACCGAATCGAGTCCGGCAGCATGCGGCCGCATCGTACTCGCTCGGTCGGACTGCAGGAGTCAGGCTCGGTCGGAAATCTCTCCAGATCCGGCTCGGTCGAAGAGTTTTCCGACCCAGATTGGAATCGGCCCCATAGTGCTATTCACTAGTCACCTTTGTAGGTTCATTTGCTTTACCTAGCTGTCATGATATCATGCCATTTGATTTATAGCTTTTATTGTTCACAAAGTATAGATCTGTGTGCATAAATGTTTTTAAAGATCCTTTGTCAAAAGTATCTCCAATGCAGTATTTTGCTGTTCATACCTTTGATATTCACCCCTAACAATGCACAATTCCCCATTAGACTCATTTTCATAACACAATTTTTTGAGGTTACAGCTTAACCATGCTAATGCAGTCTGTTCATCAAAGGGATCTTTTTTATTATTAGTAAGGAAAAGCGCTTAACGCAATATAGTCATAATAAATTATTCTTTCTCTTCTCCAAAACACCAAGGACTCATGTACAAGCACCAATTTGCAAAGTAGAATGTGCAGTTTGCACTTAAAATGGTATGTGAATGGGTATGCAATTTGTAATGTGACTTATATACTAATGGGTTGCATTACAATTAGTTCATTCAAAGTTGGCCACAAAGCTAAATTCCTAATCAATATTAGCTATCCAAGTTACGATTTGCTAATCCCTGTCATTGGCTGTGAATTCAGGGATGGAGATAGAGGCCTTGCATGGACTGTTATAATTATCATATATGTTGTCTTTTAGGTATTCCCCTTCTAGAGTAATATATGTTGTGTTTTTAGGTATAAGTGTCAAATGTATGTGCGCATGTTGTTATTTATTGCAACATGATAGTCATGTTTCCTTGAATATATTCATGTTTTTCAGTTTGGATCTTATTTTCTTTTCCAGTGATTGATTTTAACTAATGAATAAAGTTTCTTAGAAGCTGATAACATAGGGGGTCATTAGGATAGCGGGCGGATCGCGGTGGCGATCCGCCCGCTATTACCCACCACCAGCCTCACATTTCCCCACCGCCATATTAGTATGGCGGTGGGGACCCAGGCGGACGGCAAGACCGTCCGCCGGTTTTCCGCCGGTCGACCAGTTGACCGGGCGGAAAAAGGGCTGGATATGGTGGCGGTGTCTGCTAGACACCGCCATCCATATTATCATGGGCAGCGGTGCAGGGCTTTCCATGGCGGAGACCCCGCCATGGAAATCCATGCAGAGTTTGCTTTCGGGGGCCCCCAGGGTATTGGGGGGGTGGGGGGTGCACATGGGGGGTACCTATGGTACCCCCCTGCATTGTCATGGACATGGTGGCAGGCACCTCGCGGTGCCTGTCACCTTGTGCATGACGATGCACACAGTGCATTCCCAGCATTGTGGCGGGCGGTGCTGTGAGCACCGCCCACCTCAATGCTGGGAATGGAGGATGCCACCTCCACGGTGGCGGTGGCATCCTAATCGCCTGTGCGGGACCGCCGCACCACTGGCGGCCGGTCCCAGCATCGCTAGGGTGGCGGGCGGACGAAAGTCCGCCCGACATCCTAATAGGCACCATAATTTCTCGTTTATTGTTTTTAAACAATAGTCAAGGTTTAACAGGATGTAAGCAAGTGAAAGGGTGCCAGGGCCTGTCTACTAATTGTTTATTCTGAAAATGTTCAACAATATTCAGGTACAATGAGATAGAGAGGACCTTTGTACCAGAGACGCAAGACAGCAGGGCCACACAGAGCCGTAATCACCTTCCTCTACTGAAGGCTGTATGAAGGCGAATCCAGTCTTCACTTGGCTGGCGTATCTGTCTCCCTGCTGGCAAGAATAGGGGACACTGTTACTTTACTAAACATTGGTTCAATTGTTCAGAAAGGGTGTTGGGTGTGAACCATCTTTGAATCCCAAATTAGGCCTCTTTTTGGTGTTAGGCTTAGCTTAGGGGCTCATTACGATACCCGGCGTAAAAAAATCCGCCAGGCATGGAAGCGGCAAAAATCCGCCCGCACACACCGCCTGAACACCTACCACGCCATTACGAGTACACAAACCGAAAACCGCCATCGGTGGAAAAATCACACAAAATACCGCCCGCCATCGTCCGAGTCGGAGTCAAACCGCCCGCCACGGACGGAAACACGCACGACAACACAAAACCGCCCGCCCACACGGCCGACACACCGCACGTGAAATTACGATCGCACCGCCATGAGCGCGGAAAAACAACAAATATACCGCCCGCCAGCGCAAACAACGCCGATGAGAATCGACACAGCAGAAGCCATGGCGCCCACGTACCTGCACAGAAACCATCCGCTGACAAAACCAATAGCACACAACATGGCCAACAAGTCCACACAGCAAGGCACACACAAATACACAAGCACAGTACACATCCCGAAAACACCCCCCCGGACAAACAAAAAATACAAAGGCCAGAACACCAGACACAACACACCTGAAAACAACAGACCATGAGGACACACCCACATAGGTAAGTACAAAAGCAGCACTCCCACAGACCACAACCCCTTGCAACATTGCAAACTAGAGAGGAGAGGACACAGTAACACAGCAAGGACAGCAGCACACCACAGAAACGCACACATCACAACCACCACCACCACCACCAAACACCGGCACCACAAACCCCCTGCACATTACACAACACACACCGCACCAGCACCACAAACACCATGGCACCACAAAGGATGCCCAAGTTCACGCCCATGGAGCTGACGGTCATGGTCGACGAGATCATCAAGGTGTACCCACAAATCTATGGGAACATGGTCCAGCACACACCACTAGCCACCAGAAACAGAATGTGGACCCGGATCGTAGACCAGGTCAATGCAGTCGGGACCCTGCCCAGGAACAGAACCGAGATAAACAAACGTTGGAATGACGTAAAGAGCCTGGTCAAGAAGAAGGAGGGCAAAAACAGAGAGCTGGCTGCCGTCACTGGCGGAGGGAATCCCGCGCTCTTTAAGACCTTCAAAGCGTGGGAGGAGAAGGTGCGAGTCGTAATCCATCCGGAGATCCTCGCCGGATTAGCAGGGGAGTGGAGGCTGGTAAGTACAAACTAATGTATACCAGCACACCGCTATGTACTCACATGCGCAACTACCATGCCACAGCTCCCAGGGACAAACACCCCCATGTCCAGCACACAATACACAACACATCACACACACATGCAACAGACACTACCACACACAGCCCAAACCGAACAACTGTAAGATGCGTGGGGACATGTGTACACTAAGCCAGCCACGTAACCACCAACAGGTCCCCAAATATGCCAGAAGCGCCACAACGAGCACCCACCACACCCATGTGTCCGCCACAGCTGCACTAACCGACAAGTAACAGGTAAGTGGCAGGAACACAAAGTGCAGTGGGTGGGACGGTGGACAGCCCAAGTACAACACACACCAGGCCCCAGTCCCACAGCACAGCAAGGAGGAGCATCCCCCACACCCCACAGCCACGTGTCAGCCACCGCAGTGCACAACGACAGCCGAAAGGCAGACATCACGGTCCACAGCAATCGGTGTCAGTGGGTGTACAGCCACCCCACGACCCACTACACCCCCCACCCCCACAGACCTGCAACATGGAGCACCCCCGCTTAGAGCCATGTGGCATCCAGTACAGTGCACGCACGAACAACTTGCAGGTGGGAAACTGGACAGGGCTGGATTACTGGAGGCATGAGGACCATAACACCACCAACACATGGGACATGTCACGTAGCACACGGACACGCAGCACCGCCCACCGTCACGAACAAGTGAACAATGTGCACACGGACATGAACAGCAGACTCACACCCCACATGACCCATCACAGACATAGCAACACCCAAGGAGCCACGTCTGCATGCACAAGCCACACTGAATATAGTCCCACACGGCAGCCACTGTGCAACTCATCACACACAACCGAAACACCATTGAAGTCCTGTCCATGTAGCCCCCACTGCCTGTCAACCCCACACCCCACAACTACGCCAATGTAAGACAAACAACACTAGACGCAACAGAGCGGAACAACAGAAATGCACACGAACACCACTGAACCCATCAAACTCACAGACACACCATGCACATACAACATACCATCCATCCCATCCGTCAGCCCCAGTCACATGAAAGGCATGTCATCCGCACAGCTGCCACACATACAGCAGTCACGCTAAGACACATGCCCATGACCAACCATGTGCCAGAAGTCAATTAAGCGCACGACACACTGTGAGCAACAACACACAACATGGGCCACACCCCCCGAGCACTGCAGTGATGCACATGGCACAGGGCAGCACGCACACCAAGGAGATGGGACAACTGCAATACGTTGGCTGGCACACAACTATCACTCACTCATAACGATGCGTCCAATGCCATGTCCAGTAACCACAACAGACAGCAAATATGCAGGGCATGTCAGGCATGCACACACCTCAGACCATGCACTGTCATGCTGCCACAACACATGTCACGTTCGGCACCCATGGCTCACAGCATGTACCCCAAAAGCATATCCCCTCCCAAATGCGAATCTGGGGCATGGCCCCCATGTTGCCATATGTGTTCCTAAGCGTTCCATTTGAACCCCAAAAGCATATCCCCTCCCAAATGCGAATCTGGGGCATGGCCCCCATGTTGCCATATGCGTTCCTAAGCGTTCCATTTGAACCCCAAAAGCATATTCCATCCCAATTGCGAATCTGGGGCATGGCCCCCATGTTGCCATATGCGTTCCTAAGCGTTCCATTTGAACCCCAAAAGCATATCCCCTCCCAAATGCGAATCTGGGGCATGGCCCCCATGTTGCCATATGCGTTCCTAAGCGTTCCATTTGAACCCCAAAAGCATATTCCATCCCAAATGCGAATCTGGGGCATGGCCCCCATGTTGCCATATGCGTTCCTAAGCGTTCCATTTGAACCCCAAAAGCAAAGTACAAACCAGACCCAGGATGGGCCAGGAGCCCGCATACACCAGAGTCACAATGAGTAGGGGCAAAGCAACACACCCATCGGCATGGCCAATCCGTCCCATGCCACATGTGCACAGCACACAGTCCCATTGACTAGCACACACAACTACAGATGCCACAGCCACACACTCGCCTCCGGGAAACCCATGTACGAGATTGCACGAACTGCCAATGTCAGACGACTAATACATACTTCGCCAGGTGCAACACAATAACAAATCTCATTCTCTCCACAGGTGACGAACTGCTGGACGCTGGGGATGGAGACAGCAGCCAGCACAGCCAGCCTACAAGCCCCCAACGAGGACACACGGATCTGGAGGATCTGTCCACCTCTTCGGACACGGACCACCAAGCTGGCCCATCTGGCGTGGCAGGGCCCAGCCGCTCCCCAGGACCCCTCCTACCCACCAACCCATCATCCAGGGATGCTGAACAGTCCCAGTCCCCTGCTGCCACTGTCGTTGCGGCCACACCCACGGTCATTGCGGCCACTACCACTGCCGCAACCGCCACCATCGCCGCACCGACCACCACCGCCTCCACCACCACCACGTCTTCGCTGGCACCAGCCCCAGCGCAGGTGGTGGCCCGGCCGACTGGATCCACCCTGGGAGCCACAGCGAGGACCGTGGTGAGCAATGTGGCTAGTGGGCAGGCCGGTGGCAGCAGGACTGGTAGGAGGAGCAGGGTCAGGGAAACGCCAGCCTCCCTGGGAGCCATGCCCTGCCTCAAATGGCCAGAGTCCTTGGGGCCTATGAAGAGGCCCAAGGACAATGGGCCAGGTCTGCTACTGACACGCGGGAGGTGCTGGGGGTGCTGAGGTCCATGGACGCCCATATGGGCCAATTCGTGTCCGTATGGACCAACTCGTGGACCTCATGGGCCAGCTGGTGGTGGCGGTGGGGTCACAGGCAAGGCCAGCAACACCACCTCCGCCACCACCTGCTAGGGCGCAGGGTCGGCCAGCAGTGTCCACTTCCCCTGCATCCACAGCCAGTGAGCACACCTCACCCACCACCAGCAGGTCGCCACCACACACCCCCCTCCCAAACGTGGAAGGGGCCGTCCGAAGAGGAAACAGATCTCCCGGGAGGACTTCGCACGCTCCAGTCGCAAGTGAGGCAGCCAGCCAGCCTTCCGCCAGCCTTCCTTGACCAGCCACTGCATTGACTTGCTCTACGATCCCACTCCACACAGCCAGCTGGATGGCATGTGTGTGTTGGACTATGGACATAGAACCAGTGGGTACACCCTGATCATCACGCAGCCATGACCGACAGCTCATTGTCACTGCACGCACCACTTTTGTCATCACCTTACACACAATCACATGTCACAGTTCGTAATAAATGCACCTTTTTCACTAACTGCTGTTTGTGCCCTGTGTTTTATTTGTACGGAATACAACGGCCACCTTGGGCGGAAGGGCACCTGATGCGTGGCATGGCAATGGAATCCGGAGGGCCTGTAGGGACCTAGGGGTGGGAGACAGAACAGGAGCACATTCAATGAGTGTGTCACACACCCATCACACAGTACATGTCAACAACTACAAGCAATGTACACACATCGCACAGAGCAATAGGGCACAATGCCACAGTCACCAACAGTGGCATACTACCCTGGCCATGGAGCGTTGACACACTGCACGCAGTGAACATACGGCCACCCTGACACAGCACACACACACCTGCATAGATACAGACACATCATCCGTCGTACATGGACACTCACCGTCAAGTGAAGTAGCGGGCGATGAGCTGCTGGCGCACATTCCCAGCTTCCTCCTCTCCGCTGTCCACCTCACTCGAGCTGTCCTGGTCTGCGGGCTGGGGCCCTGGTTGATCTCCGTCATCCACAATGAGGGGGATCTGCTTCCGAATGGCCAGATTGTGCAGCATGCAGCACGCCACCACTATCTGGCACACCTTCTGTGGGGAGTACGCCAGTGCACCCCCGGTGCGGTCCAGGCACCTGAACCTGGACTTGAGGAGGCCAAAGGTACGCTCGACCACACGTCTGGTCCTCCCATGTGCCTCATTGTATCGATCGTCTGCTGGGGTGCGAGGATTCCTCAATGGACTGAGCAGCCATGCCCCATTCGGATACGCAGAGTCACCTGGGTGTGAGGGACACAGAGAACCGTTGCTATTCCAACTGGACAGGGGACAGCATCGCACAACCAGCACGCTACACCACTCCACATACTCACCGACAATACAGCCACGATCCTGTTGCAGATTGGCCATCAGTCGTGGCAAGATGCTGTTGCGCATTATGTGTGCGTCATGGGCCGAGCCTGGAAACTTGGCACACACGTGGGTGATCACCATGTCCGCAAGGCACACCACTTGCACATTCAGGGAGTGCGTGTGCTTCCTGTTGCGGTACAGGTGCTCAGTGGCCTGTGGTGGAACAAGGCCAACATGAGTGCAGTCAATGGCTCCCACGACGTGTGGGATTCTGCCAAGGGCATAGAATGCACCCTTCACTGCCGCCAATTCACGAGCCCTGGGGAATCTGATGTACCTGTTCCGGTACAGCATCATGGCTGCCAGTACATCCCTCAGCACCTTGCTGAACATGGGCTGGGACATCCCTCCTCCACTGCCCACTGTGTGCTGGAATGACCCAGTGGCGAAGAAATGCATGGCGGCCATCACCTTAGCCGTGGGGGTGACAGCAGTCGGATACACCCTGCGGGGACGGAGATGGGGCTCTAACATGGCACACAGTCGATGCAGAGTTGGCCTGTCCAGCCGAAACTTCCTGATCACCTCTGTATCGTCCATGTCCGCCAGCAATTGGTATGGGCGGTCAATGTTCGGTCTCCGCCTGGGGAAAATGGCAGAGGACACATGTCAAAGCAACACGACACATAGCAATTTCGCATACACATCACTGACATGACTGAGCAAGCACATGAGCCACAGCCCAGCTGTCAAGCTGGGACGGCACGGCCACAATACACTTACACAGGTCTCCCAACAATGGCAATGGCAAGTGAGACATACCACTGCCATGTGCATGCACATGGGGATCTAGGCCCCAATGACTTGCGGGGCGTGCTGATGGGGACTGACTGCATATTCGTCAAGCGGCAACGCCACGGCAACATGAGTGTCTGCTGAGCATGGAACTGCTTCCGAGGCTGGATGAGTATGGCACACGACGACGACGATGTGGGCACGGGCTGAGCGGCCAATACAAGTGGGACCTGTGGCACGAGGGGATATGAGACAGTAGTAGGTGTCAGCACTGCACCCTATGTACAGCACTGTACGGATCACAGCTCCCGAAACATTGACTGGTGTCCACATTGACAGCCCCATGCCAAGACGGCTGTGTGCTTGCAGTCACACGTCACAGGTGAGAGGTTACATTGCACGTGCCAGGTGGCAGACGTACATAGTGGGAGCTGGCATGTGTGTGCATGTGTCTCCTGTTCAGGATCCACCAGATGGGCGCTGACTCTGTACTGACCATTGGACACAGCATGTTCCGTGGAAGGCTTGTGTGTGTGGGATGGTGGCACTGGATGTGCCTCCGTTGGGTGGGGGCCATGCACAGGGCGGGTACGTCGATGATTGCGCATTGTTGGTCACGGTGGGTGCACCAACTAAGATGTGTTGCCCTGTGTTCAATTCCTATGTCCGCATGATGATGGACTGTGGATGTGGGCAGACTACACATTGGTCGATGTGCTGTCTATATGCATGTGCCTTCACACCAGGCACAGCTGCCCCTGCACATGTGACCCCTGCTGGACTCGCTGCTGGGTCTGTGGAGCTGATGCACCTTCTGCGCGTGGGGCGGACAGCTCTCCTCACTTCCCTCATTGCGCATGTCATGTCTTTGCCGCAGGTGACATGGATCATGGAGGGCCCACATGTACGCGTGGGTAGGCTACACATGATTGTTCACTGGTCGCCACCCCCAGTCAGTGTTTCGAATGGGAAGGTTGTCGTGCTGGTGGTATGTTCGATGTGGCGGATGGGCGGGCCTAGGTGCGGGCTTACATTCCGGACATGGGGGGGTAGTTGGATTGGCGACTAGTTGCAGTACACACGGGACACGTCTCTTCCTTTCCACATCTGGGTCATCCCTTGTACTAACTGACAGTGATACAGTCATCTTCGCCCCAGCCCTCATGTCCTCCCCTCGCCCCCCAATATGCATGCTCACCTGCGAGGCTAGCGCTTGCACAGGCAGCCCCAAGCTCGCACCAGAGAGGGCAAGGAGTGTATGTGTGGGTCCAGTTGCACGAGTGGGCTGTCTCAGGGTATGATGTGTGGCGGGACGCCGTCCACCTGCGTGGTGCCCCAAATGGAGACCCGGCCTGCATGGACTATGCATCACAGTCTTCGCCTTCCGGATCCGCCACCTGCGACACCCAGTGGCTGTGGCTGCCCTTGCGGCCAGGCCGCGTCCGTCTGTGACTGATGGCCCACACATTCACTCTTTGGCCTCTCTGGGGAGGGCTCGGGGGTGGTGGCGCACGCGCTTGCACTTAGTCGCAATGGCATGTGGCGTGGTTGGTATGATGGGCAATGGATGGGATGGTGCGAGCCACCTCCCGTGACGTCAGTGCTGCTCGTGCTGTGGTGCGTCCCCCTACACTTCCATTTGACTTGTGCCATGCTAGACGTTGAGGTTCTATTGCCTGCGTGATATGACCAGGAGGAGCGCGAGGAGACCTCTCACACACCATGCTCCACTGCCATCCCGTGCCCTGTATCGCCTGTGCGGATTGACTATGTTGGGGTTACACCTGGTCGACTGGGGCTGTGTGTGCCTTGTCAAGGGGCATGGCGGGCGCACAACAGGATCCAGCTTGTCCACAGAGGGTGGGCTGAGGTGCGCCTGGTACCGCTTTGTACGTGTGCCCGGCTGCTGTGCACACACGTGTTCACTCCCCCCGACAGGTGTCCTCTCACAATGCCCAGGGAAGCGGTGGTGTACTGTTCATGACCCCTCCCAACACGGCGTGCTCCAACTTGGCATGTGCGCATCTACCCGTCGCACCCACCCACCTGAGCACTGCGTCCATACGACTTCACACGACACATGTGTGTCTTCCACAGTAGTGCTACTCATTTGCGTTGACATCCAATACCAGTGGACTACTTGGTCATGTCACGACTGCCGTGTACTTCACATACTCTCATCCTCTCTCATTCGTACTTGTGAAATGAGTCAGCGGAGACAGTTTTGGTTTCAGACATTATATTGAGTCTTCTGTCCTCTGTGATGCAGTATAGTGGACACTACTGGCAGCGGAATACATGTTGAGGATATACTGAGCATGATTACAAATGGAATAGGGTGTGGGGTTACATCTGCTTGGCCAAGGCTGTGCTAATGTACATTTACGTATAGCTGCGGAGCTGCGGACTTTGACACAGACGGTATACATGTAGCCTACCAGACCGCTCGGCATCATGGGCACAGTCCATCTCAGTTCCATGTGACAGGTTTGCTGCGGTTGTTCCTCATGCACGCGTGCATGTGAGATGACATCAGGGCATGTGCTTGCGTGCATGCAGCGGCGTGCCACTTGTTGTTGCACTGTGGTGGTTACTGGACATGTCACAGTCACTGGGGTCGTGTTGTTGTTGTATGCACTTGTCGTCCATGCAAAGGTCCTGGTATGGGATTCCCGGGGCGGGGGTGGGAGGGGTGCAGCACCCACAGACTCCAGGCGACCTATTCATGTCCACTGAGCGGTGTGTGTGTCCATGTGCGCTGGATCCATGTCGTGTCCTGGTTGTTCGTGCAGTTCCGTCCATGTGGGTGCGATGCACAGAGCCCATGCCACTGCCTCCCACGATGCATGCGGTGTTCCTGGATGTGATGGGGAACAGTGTGCATGTCCCGGTCATATCCGATGTCATGGCGATGTCGTTGATGGTGTGGTTACAGTTGCCGGTCGTTTGGTATGGCTGTTGTGGTGGTGACTGGCCAGTCCGTGCGGAAGCTGAGCATGGGTGCGGGGTTGGACTTCATAGGTCACTCGGGGAACCTGCGTTGTGGTCCGATGTATTTACAGGTTGTCAGGTATGCGATGCCGTCCAGCAGGGCTTCCATGTCATTGGTGGTGTACATGTTTGCCAGCCAATGAAGCGGATGGTGGCTGTCAAGGTGTTGTTCGTAGGTTGTCCCTTGGAGGACCATGATGGGGCATGCTGGGTGACATTCGATGTAGCTGTTCTCGATGATCCGTCGTGTGGAGGCACAGTGGTTCCATTTCAGTGCGCGTGCGATGTTGGCCACATACGCCATGCCCCCATAGGCAGAGCAGGCCCTGTCGTGTGCGTCCAGAGGGAGGAGTAGTGGTAGCAGGTCCGCCTTCAGACATGCCGGGTTGGAGAGGCATATCTCGACGGGATGCTGGTAGGGACACCTCCGACAGTAGAAGACGGGCATGACGCAGCTGAACAATGTGATGCGGTAAGTCAGTCGGTAACTTACGTTCAGCAGGGACAGGAGATCGCATCCCAATGTATGTATCGTGTTGGTTTGGTACAGCTTGAGCTCTTCGGCGTAGTTGGGTAGGTGTGTTGCGGTTGCCATTTCGCAGCGGTTCGTAGAGGTGGCGTGCTCCGGCTGTGTGTGCAGTCTGCAATGTGCACGCTCCGGGGTTGCTGTGAGCTCTGTGTAGTCGTGGGGAGACAGGACTTGTGTTCTGTTGGCTTGTTTGGAGGACACGGGCCCTCTTCCCACATGCTTCTCAGACAGTTCAAGGTCGGTGCTGTGTGACTCCTTCCAATTAACTTGCATGTGGCCGACATGGGGGAGTGTTTTCTTCTTTCTTCCCCGTCCGTTGTGTGCTTCTGTGATATGCGCTATCTGCCCTGTGGTCGGTCTCCTCGGCATGCCTGTGTTGGTCTATTCTTGGACAATGGCTGTATTCACCGGCTTCTGTCGTAGGGCTGTGGTTTCGGTGTTGGAATGGAAGGTCATTCAGTGCTGTCTGCTCTCCCTTGTATGGGCGGCAGGCTGCCTTTCCGCTCTGCGTTGGGCCTTGTGTGTGGATGTAATTCTTGGGCCACCTGTTGTCGGTCACCGGGCTCTTTGGTGTTCCGTTTCATGTGTCTTGTTCATATGTGCAGGGTGGTATGGGTTTTTCAGTGTGGTACTGGCGTTCCTCTTCCCGAAGGAGCCCTGCTTCTCCTAGTTGGTGTTGCCGCCGCTGTGTGCTTCGCCATGTTTGTTACACTGGGGTGTGTCCTGCTGTTGCGTGACTTCACTGACATGTGTGCGTCGGTTGTGTGGCGTTGGGTGTTGTCCGTGAATTGGGCGTTGGGGACATGTCTGTGGCCGGCCTGTCACGTGTCATGTGCGTTCGGGGTGGGGCTGGTGTGTGTGCTGCTTGGTTGTGTCCCTGTGTCTGTGTGCGACGCATGCATGGCGCTGCGGTTGGCCTCTGCGTTGTGCGCATGTGTGGCGGCGTCATCGGCGCTTTGGGGCCGTGACGGGGTGGTTGGTTCCTAGTCCCAGGTGGTGTGTACACATGTGTTCTGCGATGTTAGGATTTGGCCTGTGTGTCATATGTGGATGCAATGGTGGATGTGTAGTGTGCACGCGCTGGTGGGGGGTTGTCCGCTTTTTCCGCCCTTGCACTGTGTGCGCTGTTTGCGTGCACTTGTTGTGTGTGTGCCTACCTGCGTCTCCGCGGTACGTTGCGTCCTTGGTGGTGCATCAGCAGAAGCATGGGAAGGGCCTGCAGTGCTGGATTCATGCCCGGGGTGCCGCTTCTTCGTTGTCCGTGCTCTGCGTCCGTGTTTCCGCCTCTCTTTCACGTGCGGTGTCTCTTGGCCGTGGGAGCCGTTTGTTTGCGGCATCGTAATTTATGCGCCGGGCGGGACGTGTTTCGTCGGACGGTGTGTGTCAGTTGGGCTGCGCCGCTACGTGTGCGGGCGCACTTTGATGGCGGACGGTGTTGCTGGCTTGCCGGCGGTGTTTGGCCTGCTTTTCGCATCGTAATTGTGCGGGCGTGTGGACTGCTGCGTGCCGGCGGTAACTGGTGGTTTTTGCATCCGCCAGCACGGCGGTTGTGCTTCCGCCCGCCATCGTAATGGGCCCCTTAGTTAGCTAAGAGAAAGGTGGGTGGGGTGGGAGACATTAATATAAAGAAATTTAATGATATCACCACAATATTACAATATTTTTAATTTTCACTTTTCTGACTTGTTGATTTTTATAATATTTACAATTCACATTGTATACACTAGGACAGAAGTTTAATTTTAATATATATCTTGAAAATATATTTCTTGTTACCTAGGGGGTCATTAACATGGCGGGCGGACTTTGTCCGCCCGCCATACCCCCGGGAAATGGGAGCGCCCACAATGCATGCGGCAGTCCCGCACATCCCATTAGGATGCGCCCGCCACACTGGCGGGCGCATCCCGCATTTCTAACATTGCTGCGGGCGGTGCTGAAAGCACTGACCGCTGCAATGCCAGAAATGCAAGTTGTGCTGTTCAATGCACAACGTGACAGGCACCGCGCGGTGCCTGCCACGTTGTACATTGAAATGCAGGGGGGTACCATAGGTACCCCCCATGTGCACCCCCCATCCCCCAGAAACCCTGGGTGCCCGCTACGGGCCCCCAATGTAGAATACCGTATGCCTTTCTGTGGCGGCGTTGCCGCCGCGGAAAGGCATATCCCCGCATGCATCATAATATGGATGGCGGTGTCTACTAGACACCGCCACCATATTAAATGCTTTTCTGCCCGGTCGACTCATCGACCGGGCGGAAAACCGGTGGACGGTCTTTCCGTCTGCCGGGGTCCCCCCGCCATAGTAATATGGCGGGGGGAAAATGTGTGGCGGGCGGAGGAAAATAGCGGGCAGATCGCCACCGCCATACGGGCGGTGGCGATCCGCCCGTTATCATAATGGGCCCCCTAGTGTTCTTCAGTGTGCCTTTCCATGATGAAAGATAGTTTTGGTTCCACTGACTAACGTAAAATCTAAAACGCATCTCTTTCAAGTAATGCTCAGTGGATTGCGGGATGGTTGCAGTCCGTCTGGCCTTCTGTCTGTTTTTTTTAAAATCAGGCCATTAAAGAGTCAGATGCAGCTTTCAAAGAAATATTTTCTGACATGGAAGATATCAAGGGGAGCAGACAGTGGTCTTCTTTAGCACCTTCTGCTCCCCTTGAAATCTTCTGACATAGTAACCAAAAGGAAAGCTCTTCCTGTCTCTACACTCCAGTACAGAAGGAGGTGACAGCTGCTTAGCCCTGCTCAAGGCTGCAGGTGTCTTGTTGTTGAATCATCTTTGGCCTACATATAAGGGGAAATCTGGGTCTCCAAAATGGGGCAGAGTCAACGATACTTTCGGAATGTCCTTCACACACTTCAGTGGGACATACGTTGATGGTCTTGGCAAAAGTGTCCTTATGAAAGGACACCAAATATACTGCTCCTGCAAGTTATAAAAAAAAAGCCTATACTCAAATACCTTCGATCCATAACTGCTATAGCATTGTGAGGGAACAGTAGCCACCCTAGAAACACAAGTGTGATTATTAGTGGTGGTTGGTGGTCTCTGAAAGGGGTGGGAAGTAATCCTTGCGCACATTACATGAGTTCACCTGATTTCTTCTAGGAGTGCTCAGGATCTTCTCTCCTGGGGATTTTTTTTCATAAATCTTCATCAAATAATGCACTATAATGCACAATGTGTGCATACATTTGCTAAAAATCTAAAGACTCTGAAGAAGTCCTCAATAAATATTCATGTACTTTTATGGTGTGCCAAGCCAATGAAACCTGGTGCACCCCAGGAGTTGGCATCATTTATATTTTCAAAATGTGTAATGGGTGCATTCCACATGTAAATAATTACATTGATTGCACCAGTAGTTTTCCAAGGGTGCCCCATTCGCCATGGGTGCCCCTTTTATGTCAATTATTACATACATAGGCCAGTGCCAGAATTTCACCATTGATGCTATCCTTATAATCTGGGTGACCCATAAGTTCAAAAACAAACCGAGTATCTCAGATTCAACATTTTGTCATAGTTCTCCACTCTGCCTATATGCCTTTGTTGTCATTCCTTATTTCAAGATTTACTTAAGGTATGCCAGCAAGCACATTTGTCATCACTCTCCCATATGAAAAAAGTTACTTCTAGTGTGCCAGCTCCAGCATTTTGCCATAGGTTCCTATTTAAGTCAAGAAATGTGTCTAGTATGACGGGGCACTCTCTCACTCACTCATGCTCACTTGCATTCAATCACCCAGACTCATTCTCACATATGCACACTTATTCTCACTCTCGTACCCCACCCACTTATTCATTCCCACTAACTTACACTCATTCGTACTCATACTCATCAAGCTTATTATCACTCTCTTATACTTCTTCAATCTCATTATCATTCGTTCACACTTCCTCACATTCATTCTCACTACCTCACACTCGTTCTCATTCATTCTCATTTACTCTCACTGACACACTTCCTGTCACTCACACTCACACTCACACTCACTTGCACCCACCCAGTTAAAGTCTAGCAGTTTCGCTCTCAATATTTCAGTCTTAATAATAGTTACGGTAAACAGACATAATATCGAGTTTGTATTTTCGACCTACAAAAATATCGAGTTGTTGATATTGGAGGTACAGAATATCGACATCAAGAATATCGGTGACCAGAATATCGACATGAAGGTAAGAAATATCGTTTTTTAAATATCGAAGTTAGTAATATAATTTGCTAAAATATCGTTGTTAATAATATCGATATTTATATTAGTGTGTATTTTAGTGTGTATGTTAATAGTATGTTATTTAATGTTTTTGTATAAGTATATCTGTTTTTTAATGTTTGTGAAATTTTTAGAAGTTATTTTTTTATGTAAAATAATTTTGCGTATTTTAGTTCTGTAGCGGGTTGTGGGTTTATAGGGGAATAGGGTGGGAAGTAATTTAATTATAATAAAGTAATTAATAATTTTTATTTAGTAGTATTTGAAATTAATTTTTTATCAATTAATTATTAATTGGTTATTAATTTTTTTTAAATTAATTAATTGATAATTATATTAATTGCGTTATTTTTTTAGGAGCGGGTTGTGGGTTTATAGGGGAATAGGGTGGGAAGTAATTTAATTATAATAAAGTAATTATTAACTTTTATTTATTAGTATTTATAATTAATTTATTATTAATTGTTTATTAATTATTATTAATTAATTGATTGCTAATTATATTAATTGCTTTTTTTTTATGAGCACGTTGTGAGTTTATAGGGGAATAAGGTGGGAAGTAATTTAATTATAATAAAGTAATTATTAATATTTTTTAAATATTATTTATAATTAAATTATAATGAATGAATTATGAATTGATTATTAAATTTTATTAATTGATTAATTGATAATTATATTAATAGTGTTATTTTTTAAAGAAGTGGGTTTTAGTTTTATATGGGAATGGGGTGGGAAGTAATTTAATAAAAAAAAGTAATACATATTTTTTATTTATTGATATTTATTTTTTATTTCTATTTTATAGTGTTGTTTGTGCTAATTTATTTATTAATAATTAATTATAAATTCTTTGTAAATTATAATTCATTAATTTTTAAATATGTTAATTGTGTCAAATATGTAGGAGTTTTTGTGTGTTTATAGGGGAATATGGTGTGAATTTATTTATTTAAAAATTAATAAATCATTTTTTTATTATAATTAATTTATTTTAAAAATAGTTATTTGTTAGTAAAATGTTGTTTTTAAACTTTTATAAATTAATGTTTGTAGTTATTTTTTTGTATTTTTTAATATTAAATAATTTTCCTATGTTTTTGAAATTTTTAATATTTTTATAATTGTTTTTATTTTTGTGTTATCAATAATTTTTATATTGTAGTTGCTATTTTGTTTTTTTAAATTTTAATTTTTGGGAAATATTAATTTTAACCCTATGCTATCTAACATTTTTACCACTGTTGCACTCAGTGGAGTGGGAATAGTAATTTTTACCCCTCCACTATCCAACATTTTCCCTACTGTTGCACTCACTGTAGTGGGAATAGTAATTTTTACCCCTCCGCTATCCCACATTTTCCCTACTGTTGCACTCACTGGAGTGGGAATAGTAATTTTTACCCCTACGCTATCCAACACTTTCCCTACTGTTGCACTCTCTGGAGTGGGAATAGTAATTTTTACACCTCCGCTATCCAATACTTTCCCTACTGTTGCACTCATTGGAGTGGGAATAGTAATATTTACCTCTACGCTATCCAACACTTTCCCTACTGTTGCACTCTCTGGAGTGGGAATAGTAATTTTTAGCCCTCCGCTATCCAACACTTTCCCTACTGTTGCACTCACTGGAGTGGGAATAGTAATTTTTACCCCTCCGCTATCCAACATTTTCCCTACTGTTGCACTCACTGGAGTGAGAATAGTAATTTTACCCCTACGCTATCCAACACTTTCCCTACTGTTGCACTTTCTGGAGTGGGAATAGTAATTTTTACACCTCCGCTATCCAATACTTTCCCTACTGTTGCACTCACTGGAGTGGGAATAGTCATTTTTACCCCTCCGCTATCCAACAGTTTCTCTACTGTTGCAATTTTTGGAGTAGAAATACTCACTGGAGTGGGAATAGTCATTTTTACCCCTACGCTATCCAACACTTTCCCTACTGTTGCACTCTCTGTAGTGGGAATAGTAATTTTACCCCTCCGCTATCCAATACTTTCCCTACTGTTGCACTCTCTGGAGTTGGAATATTAATTTTTACCCCTCCGCTATCCAATACTTTCCCTACTGTTGCACTTATTGGAGTGGGAATAGTAATTTTTACCCCTCCGCTATCCAATACTTTCCCTACTGTTGCACTCTTTGGAGTGGGAATAGTAATTTTTACCTCTCCGCTATCTAATACTTTCCCTACTGTTGCACTCACTGGAGTGGAAATAGTAATTTTTACCCCTAGGCTATCCAATACTTTCTCTACTGATGCACTCTTTGGAGTTGGAATAGTAATTTTATTCCCTCCGCTATCCAATATTTTCTCTACTGTTTTAGTTAATGTAGTGTAAAATGTATTTATAAAATATTAAAAATATTTTAATATTTTAATTTATTATATATATATTTAATTTTTATTTTTATGTTATTGGTGTATGTGTATATATATGTATTTATAATTTTTAATATGTTTGTAATAATTTATAATTTATTTAAATAATTATTTTTTATATTATTAAGTAAATATATATTATAATTTATATATATGTATGTTTATTTTTCTTTACATTATATGTATTAATTATAATTTTAAAACATTTCTAATAATTCTAACATTTTTTTTTAATCATATGTATTATTTACTTTATTTTACATTATTTTTTAAACATAAAAAAAACGATATTTTTAACAACGATATATTTTTTTTGATATATTTGTACTTACCATTATGTAGATAGGACTACGATATTCTGGACATCGATATTTCGGGTCCGATATGTTTGTCGTCGATGTTCTGTCAGTGATTGAATAGTTACACCCTCTGCCACTCATTCTCAGGCATTCTCAATCTATTGCTTGTTAGACACTTTTACTCACGCATGCACACATACACACACTCACTTGCACCTCCTCACATATTTGAGGGATATTTTTTACTTACCTTAAATTGCCTGCACTTGTTCCGTTTCAAGTATTCAGCTACCTGTGGGATTCTCCCTGGACCCTATAGGCAGGATAATAGCTACCTCTTGCCTTGAGCACTGAAGCAGGAAAGTAAAAGCTGGAGAATGCAAAGTGCATACATCTTGCTGGTGCATTTCACAGGCACCATATTTCAGCCTCCTACTCTCTCTCAATTAATCACAGGGTAGGGTGGGGATCAGTAAGGCTCCTGAACACATTCGACCCTGTGATGAGATGGGAGAGGATGAGGTGACAGCCAATTTTATATGTAGCCCCAGTCCCTACATGGATGATACCTAAAGCATCTAACGCTACCTTTACTTATGATTCTACAGTGCATCACAATTTGAGGGAGTGAGGTGAGATGTACCAGTCCTTTTAGGTCATTAGACTTCTACAGCCCTGGAATATCTGGCTGTTGGTTGGCTCAGGTGACTCACTATGTGCCTGCACCAGCTGTCAAACAGATTAACGGCCTCAGGCTAATGTTTAACTCTTAGTGGCAGCTATGGTCATTATTTTTTTATTATGCTATTAGTGAATTATAATTTATTGTTCTTCTAATTAATAATAATAACAACAGCAGCAGCAAACAAACAACAACAATAATATATAAATAATTTTTCACTATTAGTAAAATAAACAAAAGTACAAAAAAGGAGAAGCCACCTCTGGTGTCTTGTAAGTCTGCAAGTAGGCAAGAGGGAGCAATCACAAAAAAAGGTAAGCACTACTTTGTGGGCTTGAGAATTGAGTCTAGAGACCAACATGATCTCTGAAGTGCTTCTAGAAAAGTAGTTTTTGGAGTTCTTTGCAGAAACTGTGGAAGTGGAAAGATGACACAGTTAAGGGAGATACATTTCTAAATTTTTAGAAAGGGGTTGACATACTGTTTGTTGCCACTTGAAATTTTAAATTTCAGATAGACTCCTCTTCGAAGCACAGTACCCATGTGCTTCAGGAGGTAAAAAAGTTTGTTCACTGAGTACTGTGGACTGTTTAGGTGGAAGGCTTTGTACAATAGGTCAGCAGTATTGAAAGAAAAGACACTGGGATTATTTGGAGACCCACTGTAGTGGAAAGAGGGCTGGGTAGTGTCATTGAAGTGGTAGGTCCCTGGGGCGAGTTAGTTGCATTGTATTCCTATTACTTTATATAGGATAGGCTGTTTTTTTGGGTGACACCATAGAAGAGTGTTGTAACAGTACAAACTAGATAGTACAAGTGGTATTCATAAAACAAAAATGCTACGTTTGCCCTATTTATTTATGTGTATGTCAAGTTGCTGATGAGTGTACAGACTGCCAGCTGAACAGGCGCCTATCGGACAGAGGGACATAAATAATTTGAAAAATCTTTCTTTAGCTAGGGAATCATGACTTCATGATTTTTAAGAATATTTTCTTGTCTATTATCATAAATTTCACTAGGTGGTGGAGGAGAATGAGAAGGTAGGTTATCACTTGTCAGTTAAGGGAATAGCCTTGCCTTTATCCTGCAGGGTGGCTGGTTTGGAGCAGTAACCTTGTCTGAAACCTGATTTGTAATCCCTTGTGAGTTTCTTTTCTTATTATCATCTTAAAATGAATTGCTACCTGACCTGCTGTAATGCATGATATCTCCTGCATTCACAACGCATTATGGCACTGAAATGGAGAAGGCACGATTTAAAAGGCACCACAGTCATGAGATTGGGGGGCATGGATAAGGGGCTGCAGAAGAGAAGTAAATGGAAAGTTAAAAGGCGGATTAAAGAGATCCTCCTCCTAGCTTACAGGACACCCATATAAAACTTGGGAGATTGGTGGTCTGGATTTATCCTCCTACTGTCAATTGTCACTCCCGAATATGTAATCCCAGGAGCCTGCCTTGCCTGAGTGTTGGGAGAAATATTATCTTTGTTATAATCCTTGTAAGTCAATTCCCCAAACAATGTATACCTGGCACTTCAGTTCAATAGTAAAGTTGATAGACCCAGATTGATGATGGCTAATTGACTGAACACTTGAGCTTCTGCTGCCACCTGCAATGAGCGTTCTATTTCGTTCAGCTCCTGAATGCTCGTTCAGAGACAGAAAGCTGTACCCTCCACCAATCAGTCTCAATATTGGACGTCCACCTTAGATGTAAGAATTTGAAAATGTTTACCTTTTTCAATGATACCTGAGAGGGTATTGCTGCATATACTGCTCCACTGCAGCAACTCATGGCTATATATGGAAGATTTGTATTTGGTATCTAAAGAAAATACTGCTATTTTAGTTGTTTGCCACTAGGGTGGGATTTCAACAGCCTGTGCCTTTAAAAAACCAGGATCATAGCTTGTCGAAGTTCACAAAAGAGGCCTTAAAAACTCCAGAGGCAGATTATCTGGACACATGGCTTTCCCGGAGGCTAGAGTTAATTGCCTCCAATACCTCCTCTAAAGATATTGATTTGTCCAGAATGGCCTGTTCTTTCTTCTTTAATCTAGCTCTACCTAACACCCCCAGTAGAACCTCATACCCTTCATGAGGGGGGGTCTATATCTTCCGTATACAGATTTTCTAAAAATCTTTAAAGACCTGACAATATCCACTGGGGAGTCAAATTTTCTCCCTTACATATCTATTCATCCCCTTTTCCGCCTCTTTTTGTCTAATCCGTACTACTAGTAATCTTCCAGTATTCTCGTCATACTCGTAGCAGTCCAATCTCTAGTTATGGAATTTAGCGGCCATCTTTTTACTAAAATACTGAGTGATCTTTGACTTTAATATAGCCGTTGTATGCTGAACCTCAGGGTATCTAGATTTCTAGTATGTAGTCTAGTCAAGCTCTCTTCTGCTAGAGATCCTTATATAACCCCTAAATCTCAGTATGCCTTCGTTTTTGTTGGTATAAACTAAAGCTAAGGGTTTCACCCCTAATCCTAGCCTTTAAAGCATCCCACCCCATACCGTCTGAGACGACCCCTAATGAGCTCCAAAAACTCTGTTATCCATTTACGCATATGATCTAAATATGTTACAGCAAGCAAGAGTTTCTTGTCAAAGGTCCAATTCCCCCATGGTTTGGTAACACCAGTCACTAGAATTTCCAATACCAGTGGGCTATGGTCTAGAGGGCCCTAGGGTACCTCTCTATTGTAGCTTAGCTTGGCCAGCCAGTAATGTAGTCAAATTCAGGAAAAAGATAAATCCCCTGTACACACGGGCTCATATAGGCCAATCGGTTCAATAAACTGTGATGCTAAAATATATGCCAAAGTCCTAGCAAATCGGTTGGGTAAAGTTATCTCCACTTTAGTATCTCCTCGACAACGTGGTTTTATCCCGGGGCGTGTTAGAAGGGTGACTACTCTGTTTGACCTAGGCGAAGCCATGGGAGATCAATAGGCCTAGTTTTAGTAGATGCCGAGACTTCTTTTACATTGAGTGTCATGGGGGTTTTTGTGGGCAGTTTTAAGATGGAAATGCTTTGGCCCGGGATTTATTAAAGCAATTAAAGCATTGTATGAAGCACCTGAAGCCACATTGTGACTAATGGGGATGGAGTTAGATGGGATATCAATTTCAAGAGGAACATGGCAGGGCCATGACTGTTCACCCCTGTTATTCGCTTTGTACATCGACCCCTTTATAGCGCAACTGGAGAGCAATATACATATCAGGCCTGTTGATAGACGGAGATCCTCATCCTCATCCTCATCCTCGGCTCCAACCCATCAGCCTGGGACGACTCCTGGTGGCCCTCATCACTAGGGGCACCCCCGACACCAACCGACCACGCATGCAACCTGGGAGTCATCCTCGACTCAACGCTCACCATGACCAAGCAAGTCAACGCAGTCTCCTCCTCCTGCTTCAACACCCTCCGCATGCTCCGCAAGATCTACAGGTGGATCCCGACAGACACGAGAAGAACAGTCACCCAGGCCCTCGTCAGCAGCAGACTCGACTACGGAAACGCCCTCTACGCAGGAGCCCCGACCAAGCTCATCAAACGACTGCAAAGAATCCAAAACGCCTCTGCACGCCTGATCCTCGACATTCCACACCACAGCCACATCACCCCCCACCTGAAAAACCTGCACTGGCTCCCCGTCGACAAGAGAATCTCCTTCAAACTCCTGATCCACGCACACAAGGCACTCCACAAAACCGGCCCAGCCTACCTCAACAGTCGACTCTCCTTCTATGTTCCCAACCGTCAGCTCCGCTCCGCCGACCTCTCCCTGGCCCCCGTCCCGCGCATCCGGAGAACCACCACCGGAGGCAGATCCTTCTCTCACCGCGCCGCCAAGATCTGGAACACCCTTCCCCTCAACCTACGACAGACCCAAGACCTGCTGACCTTCAGGAGACGACTCAAGACCTGGCTATTCGACCAGTAGCGGCAACACCCCCCCTCCTCTCCCTCAGCGCCTTGAGACCCTCGCGGGTAAGTAGTGCGCTTTACAAATCTTGTGATTGATTGATTGAAGTAAACCAAGTAGAATATAAAGTGCTGGCCTATGCAGACAACATAGCGGTGGTTACAGCAGACCCTTTAGGGGCCCTTACTGCAGCTGAAAACGAATCTAAGTGATTCGGGGAGTTTTCTGGGTATAGAATGAATGAAGGAAAGACCCAGGTTGTCAGCACTAAGGGAACTGGATTTAAAGATCAGATGCAGTATATTTAGGGGTTAGAGTAACAGCAGCACTGGGACAATTAGTAGAATTGCATTATACATTGTGGCTGATTCGCAAAAGCATTTATGAGTATGGGAAATAGTACTACAAGGGTACCCATTTACATACTCTTCACGTGCCTTTGTGAGCTGGCCCCAAAAAGTCCAACTCCCTGTTAGTAAAAGTGCAAAGAGTGCACAGTCCTTTCTATTTTAGTAATTGTGTATGAGTATTCCCACTGTATCCCCATTCTAGATGTTGTGGGCCCACTTTATGAAGGCCCATAAGAGAATGCAAAAGAGTACTACGTCACATACATCACTACACCTTTGTGAGTAGGCTCCAAAACGTTTTCTGTGTAAATGCCGTTGAATTATTGCAAATTAAACTTGCTAAGTGTGTTCTTGCCTGATCCCTAAGATCTCACCTTTAATGCCAGACGGCTGTCTTCAAGTGAGCACAGGTGAGGACAAGTGTTTTCTCTAATTTGAGCACAAATGGAACTTGCGAACACCAGATACACAGAACGCAGAAAATAACCTACACTTGAAGTGGAAATGTATCGTTCTGACCTCCTCTGGCATCTTAGTTGAATGCTTTTTAGGGAGCATTTTCACTCAGCCAAAAGGTGTCATTAGACTACTATGTGGTTACAAATTAAAATAACATAAACACTTCATAACCTAGTTTAGCTGTATTACTCAAGAGAGCACCAAATGATCAGTGATAGATCAGAGAGATTTTGGTGACAGACTCAGTCATGTTGGTGTTACTGAAGAATGCACAGGACCCTCCCTGGATGCACATCGCTGACCCTGAAATGAGAGCACAGAAACGCAGAAGCTGGAGAAGTAGCGACTGAGCCCAAAGAATGAGCTCCACATCACCTACATTTTCAGGTAATTCGGTGTTTACACAAATTGTTGCACTTTCCAAAGGGTTCTAACTGCGGTTCATTGTGGGAGTGGAAGTGAATATTTCCCCTGGAGATGCCTTTAAGGGGCAATGCAGCACTCCTACATTTTTTAGGCCTGCAGAGATGTGCAGGTTCTCGCGAGGAAGTGAAGTCTTTTTCTTTTTGCTTACCCTTGTAAAGTCACAGGGCCCATACAAACACATCTTCACTACTAAAGGCATAAGAGAAAGTCTATGGACCTCCTTTGGATCCTGGTGTCGTGTGCTGCCTGCCAAGCAGGAGGTGCGAGGCTCCGCCTCCGCTGGCTGATTGACATCAGCCAACCCAATTGTAGTGTCTGCCTAAAGGGGAAAGGAATAATTGCTGAAAGTGCTTCTACTGACATGGAAGGAGCATTTTCAGTCAGACTGTGTAGTGCCAGGAGGTCAGCCAGTTTTTTGTTTCTCAGAAACAGCTTCCAAAGCGGGACTTTACTCCCACCGTATGGAGCTGTTACTTCTTTTTTCCTGCCTGGGAATGCATGTCTTGCAAGGATGGTCCAGTCCAGGCAGAAAACAAAAATGTCAAAAGGCTTGTATTAAATAGTGTGGGTCTTCTGATGCAATGGAGTTGGCAGTTCTCTGGGATAACCTTTCCTGTGCTGAAGGAAGAGCAAGCATATGGTTTAGGCCAAGCCATGCATACAATTTCTAAATGATTCGCAAAGCCGGCTTAAATAATTTAGAAGGAAGTGTGCAGTATTTGTTCCAGTTCACTTGACCAAACTGATATGAACGAGACTAGCTTCTGTGTTCCATAGAAACCGAAAGCAGTATTTTTGTTATGCCCATAGAAAATCGGTTTTGCGGGGACTTCTCCTTACTGTGTAACTTAAAAACGTTGTACAGCTCTACAGTACAACCTATTGTAAATTCAAACACTGTTTACAAAACTAACTGTTCATGTACAATTTTGCCTAGGCCCGCTATTTCACTGGTCTAGTCTGGAATGTGGTCGGTGTGTGCCAAGGAATAGGTTTGATTTCACAATAGCTAATATTTATATATGCAAGACAGCAAACGATTACATATGTTTCCATGGTTACAGGCGTTTTCACCGAGTAGATACCAAGAGGTGAATGAGGGACTCATTGAAGCTTTATAATCAAGCCCCCCTCAAAATAGCTTACTCAGAGGCCTAATGGGATCATGTTTTAATTGGTTGGATCTCAGCTCCAGAGATGGTCAGTGACATGATGCATCAGCTTCCGCATTGGACTGATCATGGGCATGACGCAACCCTTGCAAAATGAAAGTGTTCACCTTTCAGGGTCGACCCTATTCAGACCAAGGCCTATGAATATCTGTGAGATATCTTGGCATGGGGCCCCTCTCCAGAATCTGCCTGGGGCCACATCATTTCGTGTTATGTCACTGGAACGTACGGAAGTCTATTTAAGAAACGATTTCACTCATACATACCAAATAGATCCTTGTGTTTAGCTGAGGAATATCTGCGTCTAACACTCATAAATAAGCAACAAATAAGGGACCAGCAAGGCAAGGGGCACTTTTGGAACAGGGGTATATATTGGATAGGCATAGTCTGACTTCAAACAGGAGGTGAAAACGGAGATAGTATTCTCCGGGGATGCACAAAAGTACTGGACAAACGACTGGTGGCCTGCAACTCTTGGCCCTAGTCCAACACCCAAACAATCGGTTCGCAATTTAGGAATCCAAATCGATAGTAAACTATCGATGAAAAATCAGGTGAACCATATATTTGGCTCCTGTTTTGGCATCATGCGCAACCTGCGTAAAGTTTTTAAATGGATTCCTATGGAAGCCAGGAAACCATTAGTTCAGGGATTGATTATTAATCGCATGGACTATGGTAATGCCTTACTATCATCAATAAATGAGGATCTCTTATCTAGACTGCAGGTCTTACAGAATACGGCAGCTAGGCTGGTTCTGAATCTTCCATCAGGCTCTCCATCTGTGCCCAGCCTGAAGCAACTCCACTGGCTGCCTGTCAGAAAGAGAACGCGTTTTAAGATTCTTTGTCTAGTTCACAAAAACATGTATGGTAGTGGCCCTGGTTACTGGAAAAAGAAGCTTAACTGGCATCAGCCAAACAGGCCCCTCAGATCCAGCAATAAGTACCTTCTTACCTCCATTAGAATTCGTACAACTAGAAATGGAGGAAGATCTTTTTTGTTCATAGCTCCCACTCTTTGGAACAAATTGCCATTACATCTTCGCACTATTGCTGATCATCAGCGTTTTCGTAGGGAACTTAAAACATGGTCTTTTGTCAACTGCCTACCTTGTTTTCTATGTGAGTTGTTTTTAGTTGGAGATGCCCGTGAGCGCCATGAGACCTTCGGGTGATATGAGCGCTTTACAAATATCCCTGATTTGATTTGATTTGGTTTGAAAACATTGCTGTTTAAAGACTAATATCACAGTTAGAAGTGCAGTGCATAGAGGCCCTGCAGTGGGCATAATGTGCTATCTAATTCACTCACTTAGCCAACAAACAACATGAATAATTTACCAAAGACCAGTGAATGCTGTTTAGTTCCAGAACAGTGCGCGTTACTCTGAGGATCTCTGACACATCACAAACACCACATAATCATAAATGGAGCTCCCTCTGCGCCAAGGTAGGAGCCACATTCAAACTGCCTTTTACACTCTATAAACTCTTATGAAGCTTACAGAACTGGATTGGTTTAGACTTCACAGAAGCAATTGTTAATGCCTTTTTTGTGTGTCAACGACATCTGTCTGCATGCTGAGTTTTTTTGTTGTACCAGTGTAATTCATATGAAAAATGTTTATGAGATTTCACAAGTCTGTAAACAAATGCACACAGTTTTGCTGCAGTGCACAGGCGTCTCACAAAAATCATGGTAATAAATATAAACATATGCACAAAATGCCTGTGCGTTTTATGAATATACATTTTCAACGTCACATTGAACTTAGTGATATGTCTCAGAGGTTTGTGTATCAGTTGAACAGGCGTCGATATTGGCAACATCCTCATCATAAAACTTTATTTTCGATCACAAAATTCTTATAAAGTACATCTCGATATATAGATAGGCACGCACCTCTGCACCAAGAGACGTACTACGGTTTTAAGAATCAGGCTTTTTCGAGCCAAACCCATGACGCTACTGAAGGTATTCCTTTTAATTACTCTATTAATTAAAGGTCTTTAATAATAATTCTAGACTGGTGTAAGAAATTGGGTTATTGGTAAGGGGTGGGAGGGTGGGAGGGTGGAAGCACCACTCAGGCAACAACCACAATCTTTGTCAGGGTAGCTTGGCACATAGCAGTCAGGCTTAACTTGAGGCACTGTGTAAAGTATTTATGCAGCACACAAACAGTAATAAAGCAAAAACACAACACAAGAGATATCCCAAACACAGTTTAAAAAATGGGTTAAATTGTAATAAATAAAATAAAACCAGAACAACAAAAATCCAATCTGTAGAACCGGAGATATGCAGTTTAAAGGTTTTAGGAAGATTCAGTGCCCAAAAGTACAAAACGCTACTAGTGATCATCTGCTGTGCTGGACCGGGGAAAAGTCATAAGTTCAGGCCGAATGCGACGGAGCATGAGCAAGATACAGGGACCAACTCAGTCCCGCTGAAAAATGTACCTCCTCATAGTCTGGTGCAAAAGGTTCTGCTCCCGGTGTGGAGGCCGCAAAGAGCAGGGAGAGTGGACGGTCATTGCTGTAGTGTGAAGAGCAGGATGGGCAGGCCGGGCTGTCGTTGCTGTAGCACGAAGAGCCAGCTTGGAGTTTCGAATTGGTGCTGAGGGCTGTTGTTGCTGTTGCGAGAAGTGCAGATCTCGCATTGCCGGTCGACGCTGGCAGTGGCTGTACCGTGAACAGTCGAGTTCACCGGAGCTTCGTGTTGGCAGTCTTCACAGGGGGCTGCGTCTTAGCACAAATGTTCCTGTTCGGGGTTGTTGAGCCCAAAACTTCAGGATATCTCTTTTTTCTTGAAGAGGAGTGCACTATGATGCTAGCCAAGGGTTCAGGACCTTGGAAGGCACCTCTTGGGGAACAGGTAGTCAATCTAGCTGAGGCCAGCAGGGCTCAGGCAGGTCAAGTTGTGGGTCTAGTTGCAGCAAGTCAGCTGGGCAGTTGCAGGGAAGCCTCTGGAGCTTATTGTATCTTTGTACCTCAGACAGGAGGTCAGCCAACTGATCCTTGGAGTTCCTCAGGTAGCCTGGGATGAATAGAGGGAATCTGGACAAAATATTAAGGGGCCGATTCCGATTTCCGCCGGAAGGGCACCGAACGATGGCCGGAGCCCTTCCGACCGAATCGGAACGTGCCGGCCGGATTCCTTTCTGACCGAGCCATTCCGATGGGCTCGGTCGGAAAGGAATCTGACTCGGATTACCGGATGGCTTCCGACGGGCTCGGAGAGCCCGTCCGCCGTCCGGAAATCCTTCAGTACTCCCCCGGCCGCCTCTTCACGACCGAGGGAGTACGATGGCAGTTTTTCACTGCCTTTTCGTGCCGGTTTTTCCGGCACGTAAAGGCAGTCGGAAGCTGTCTTTGGGGGCCCCCAGTAGGGCCCCCATGGGTGCGAGGCCGCCGATTGGTGGCCTGGGGGCACCTATGGTGCCCCTCTGTTGATCCCTGCAACCGGTGGCAGGCACCTTGGGGTGCCGGCCACAGGGTGCAGGGATGAACTGCACCCCTGCTTTTCACAATGCAAGCATGCATTCCGCTCGGAATGCATGCTCCCATTGTGAAGTATACGAGTGCGACCGAACAGGGTTCGGTCGCATCGAACTTGCAGGGCCGTAACCGACGACAGCAGGTCGGTCGGTTACGGCTCCTGACTGATGTCGGACGGACCTGAGTCCGTCCGATATCGGAATCGGCCCCTGAGTTGTAAATATCAAGATACAGAAATATCAGAAAAAGTAGAGTGAAACTAAAATATCGTGATGCAGAAATATTGTTGTCAAGAATATCAAATTTTTTCTGGTAAGTAATGTTGTTAAGAATATCGTTGTTATTAATATAATTTTAAATAATATTGGTCCTTATTACGATGTTGGTTGGACGACACTGTTGCGGAATGGAATCGCCGGACCATAGGATGCAACCTCGCTATGGGCCATCGGAAACATCCATTTTACAATTGTAGCTTGTGCGGCATGCAGAAAATGCCCGCAGCACAAGCTACAATTGTAAAATGGATGTTTTTAAACATCCCTGCTCCTTGAGCCCGTCGGAAGCGCAGCGGAATCCGCCCGTGGGTTTCCTTCCGACCGCCGGTATTGTAATACGGCGGTCGGAAGGAAACCATCGGATATCCGCCCGACATCAAAATCGGGCCCATCGTTGTAAAAAATATTTTTTTTTAGTTATCTTTGTGTGTTTTAGTTCATATATCAAGTTTATGTGTTATTATTGTTTGCATAATTGTTAATAATATTTTTAGATATAGTTTGAAATTTTAAGTGATTTATAATGTTTGATTTAATTGCTGATAGTAATTTATAGTGTCGTAGAGGGTTGATAGGTTTGTTGGGGAGTAGGGTGGGAAGTTAATGAAGTAATAATTAATTAACAATGAATTCATTGATTATTTATTATTAATGATTTAATTGATTATTAATTACATACATTGTGTAATAACTATAAATTAGTTATATTATAGAGGTGGGCTGTTGGGTTTGTAGGGATATCGGGTGGGAAGTTATTTAAGTAATAATTAATTATCAATTATTTATTTAGTATTAATTATTTAATTGATAATTATGTACAATATGGAATATTGACTTATTTTAGTTATATTTTAGTTGTGGGTTGCTAGGTTTGTGGGGTGTAGGGAAGGACACTAATTGAGTAACAATTAATTACCAAATAATTATTAATTGTAAATTAATTAGTTAATTGATGATCAATTATGTAAATTGTGTTATACTTATTTATTTTAGGTATAATTTACGTGTGGGGTGCGAGGTTTGTTGGGGTATAGTGTGGGAAGCTAATAAAGTAATAAATAAATAACCATTTTTTAAAATTGCTAATTAATTATTAAATTGTTAATAATCATGTAAATATTTTACTTTTTTACTTTTTTGTACTTATATATATATCATTTTTTGTGGTTAATTAATAATGTTCGTATTAAGAGTTTTATATTTGTTCTAAATTAATAGGGTTATTCAAATATGTAATGTGTTTGAAGTGCAGTACTTTCCCTACTGTTGGAAGATATGCCCTACAATATCGACACTGATTGGCTGGCCACCCTAGACATTGCTTCTCTGTACACCAATATACCCCAAAGAGACAGTACACAGGTGATAGAAAGCTTATTAGATACCAGACCTAGACCTATTCAGGTACCCACTGCTTTCATCATTTCGCTTCTACAGATTGCCCTAACACACAACTATTTCGTATCAGAAGGTAGTTACTACCAACAATGTTCTGGAACCAGTATGGGAGCAATTTTTGCTCCTAACCTGGCGAATATATACATGGACCATGAAGAGCATGAATTTGTCCTTAACAACACAAATCCGTACCGCATTAACATTAAATCTTGGCAACGGTACATAGATGATATTTTTCTCATCTGGTCAAGCACCAACTCTGATTTCAATGATTTTGTTGCACATTTAAATACTGTACAGCAACACCTTACTTTTACTTCAACAATACACAAATCCAGTATAGCCTTCCTGGACTTGAACATACAATATGAGAATGGAGGGCTCTACACCTCTCTCCATAGAAAACCCACAGAACGTAACACATTACTTGCATATAAAAGTCACCACCCACGTGCACTCAGAGATGGGCTACCCTTCGGGCAGTTCCTGCGACTACGCCGCAACTGCATGAAGAAAGAAGATTATATGAAAGAAGCCAATACATTGAAAGATAAATTGGTGGCAAGAGGGTATCCCAACAGGCTCATAAAGAAATCAATGAAAAGGGCCTGGTTTTGCCCCAGAGAATCTTTACTTATCCCCAAAGAAAAGAGCAAAATCAACAGACTTATCTGTGTTACCACATTTGGCATGCATACCAACCAAATCCGCAAATTGATAATTAAGAACTGGCACATTATCACAAGCATAGATTCCAGTATTGAAGTTCCCTTGTTTGCATTCAAGCGTGGAAAGAATATAAAAGACCACCTTATCCGTTCATCTTTGGAAAATCAACAACATACATCGCAATCTTTACAGTCTACCTGGGGCCTACCAGAGGTCAAGGGACATTTCAAATGTGGAAATTGTGTGGCTTGTGCCTTTACTTTGAATACCAAAACGTTTGAACATGCAAATGTTAAACACACACTTGAATTTTTTGCCAACTGCAACACAAGAAATGTTATATATTGTATAACATGTCCTTGTGGTTTGCCCTACATTGGGCAAACCCAACAACCAGTGAAAGCACACATAGGACAACACCGTAGCCGCATTAGAAACTCTGTAGCTAACGCCCCCTTGGTTAATCATTATTCTGACAAAAAACATACAGCGGACGATATTAGATGGCAAGTTATAGATAAAGCATCTATTCCATCGAGAGGAGGAGACATTACACAAATTCTACAACGACTGGAGTGTCGTTGGATAGAACGTACGAACTCCATTTTACAAGGTCTAAACTCTGCCGAAGAATGGCGTGGCTTTGTTACAACACTGAGTACCTAATTACCATAACATACATTATAAAAATTCCTACTATGTAATTAACTGAGAAACAATGTTGTCAATTAATGTTGGTTACTGCCTGGATTTTGACTGCAAGACATGGTACTGCACTTAGGACGTAATATTTTGCATGATTCTCTGTATTCCCATTGTTAAATATCTAATGAGTCTGCATATATATTTTTTCCTACAATATAGTGCATGACATCGCCAGACTAACACATCCTTACCATACAACTGAGATGTGTAGACTAAAATGTGTTATTTGTATTAGTACTTTATTTAAATCACAGGTAGCTATGCTGTATAAATATCACAACCCTGGTCACATCCTTTGTGGTACGGGGGCTCTTGCATTTGTATGTGTATATATACGCACACGTCTGTTGCCATTTCTAAATATATTTATTAACACGGACTGTTCATTTTTTTAAATCTTCAACACAACAAGCCCAAATGAATACTGATTTTTCCAGAGGCGTATACGTCCGTTGTCACGTTCATGTACACGTATTAACACTCCGCTATACCAATTATGCTCTAAACCCCCTACAGCAGCGTCTCATCAATGGATGCCACATGCCTGTTAACACACTGTATACACTAGTCTGTCGTCCATTGCCATTGTCGCACACAGAGTAGCAGATTCAATCGGTTGTCCAGATCCTACAGCCTCGTCTGTTTCATCGCCGAATGGCGGGAACAAACATCCCATTTATTGCTCAGCGGTCTTTTGCACTTTGTCATCGCACCGGACAGAGAATACAGACAGGTTCCTGTTCCGTGGTACCCTGAGAGCAGGCGAATCTTTATTGAAGCTCTATTTAGGTAAGAGCAGTGAGAACACCTCTTGCCATCTGCGTATACTTCTTCACAGCGTCCTCACTATTCGGACGCCCTGAGCTCTCTGAATTCTCTTTATTATTTTTTTAGATCCTCATTATCATATGACAGTTTTCTATCTAAAACGCTGAAACGGAGCCTTTGCCCGTGTAGCCACGCATAACTGCAGTGCCCGGTCCTGCTCCTTGTCCACAGCGCTCAGACATACCCATTTGGGTAAGTCGTTTCTTTTAATCTTGCTATTTTTGGGCACCCATTACATTTTAAGCATATCCACACAGTGATATATTGCTTTTTACACAGCGCTCACCAGTCCTGAAATTCCAGCAGCTGTAACATTGCCGAGGTGTTCCCGGACGTATTATTCCTTCTGTTTGCCTATTTCTACCCTCATATGGGGTAAGTCCATTTCACGTATCATTCTACATGTATTGAATTAGCATTGCCAACATGCATTAGCAGATCTCAACCTGTTTTCTTACCTTTTGACAGCACCCGGCTGGGTTCCCTGTGAGTTCTTTTCTACACTTTACTCACGGTGACACTGTTCCTCACATTAGGCAAAGTCAGATAACTTTCAGGTATTTTACATACACTGCCTCTCCTTTGACGTACGCATTTGCTTACCTTGACCACACACTGACAGTATCCTCCCCTTTCTTTTAGGTGTCCCTACATTTCTAGGTCCTGAAGAGACCCTACATTATACATAGGGTCGAAACGCCGTCGACTGTTTACAAATAGCTGAACCATCATTCAGCACCTTTTATTATACAGAGTGCTGCTTAATTGAATATATTTTTGGTCGCTTAAATGTATTGAAAGGAAACCTTGTATATATGTCACAAAATATGTCACTATTAGTTTAGGTTCCTACTGTTTTCACTGGGACACAATTCACTAATGTATAAATATGATTATTTTTGTATTGTTGACTTTACTTTCTTATTGCATAAATATTTTTTCAAACTGATCGCATCCATTGTGTATGTGGCTAGCTCTCTTTCTGACATCATCATAATCCAGAATATTGCCATTGCGCACACTCTATCAAGAATAACTTTTATTAATCCACTGGAGCCATTGTTTCTTTTCTAAGTTGCACAGATTGGAGCACGAATAGTAAATTTAACCCCTCCGAAGTCCAATGCTTTCCCTACTGTTGCAAAGATTTGAGTGGGAATAATAAATCTTACCCGTCCAAAGTCTAAACCTTTCCCTACTGTTGCACAGACTGAAGTGGGAATAGTAAATGTCACCCATCTGAAATCCAACGCTTTCACTACTGTTGCACAGACTGGCATGGGAATAGTAAATGTAACCCCTTGGAAATCCAACACTTTCGCTACTGTTGCACAGACTGGCATGGGAATAGTAAATTTAACCCCTTCGAAGTCCAACTCTTTCCCTACTGTTGCACAGACTGGAGTGGGAATAGTAAATTTTACCCCTCCGAAGTCCAACGCTTTCCCTACTGTTGCACAGAGTGGAGGTGAAATGGTAAATCTTACCCCTCCTAAGTCCAATACTTTTCCAACTGTTGACCTGGTTGGAGTGGGAATAGTAAATGTATCCCCTCCGGAAGCCTACTCTTTCACTACTGTTGCAAACAACGGGAGCCACAAGCCCATGCAGTCATCAAGGTGAAAGTTTAGCCAGCTGCAGTCACCATCCCAGCGCGTTTCGGGGACACTTTCACTTGCTCACAGGATTACAAGTTTTTCCAGCAGCATTGATGGACGTAAACTTAAAGGTGCATGCATGTGAAAATAACAAAGGACAATACAACTCAGGTTTACAAAGTGCGCCATATTGGAATGCGTCTTCCATATAATAAATGTAATCAAAACGAAAATGTAATAATGTAACAGCCACTCTTTGATTATAGGGCAGCATTCATTCATATCGATTGTGAATAAAGTCAATTGTGTATGCTTCCTCCTGCAAAATATATCAATGAGATGTTCTGCCACTCAATATTTTACATTTTACATGTGGAAGCGGCATGCTTCATTCAGCAATGCGACATGCAAATAGAGTAAGAGCTTGTTACACTAAGCAAATGCACTGCAGCATATTAAGAAATAAAGATCATGCTGGGTAAATGACTGTGTTGAGGAAATACGTGGGACCTAGGAGCGGGCGTAGGGCACTTTTAGCGGTTCCTAGGCATTTAAAGGGATGATAATGGGCCCATATGTCAAGCAAGTTTATAGAGTACCATGGCACCATGCTGGGCAAAAGTATAATTCCAATGTTATGATGTGGGACCATGGGGTCACGGAAAAATAGATTACCATGATTGCACCCAATAGGGCTTACTAACCGTGGCTAAGAATAGAGTGCACTCCCTAACAGTACATTTATAACCAGTCGCGGCCGGCATGACTCGCTGGTGGGGTGTCGCACGGGGGGGGGTTAATTTAATTAAAAAAAAAAAATTAAACTTACCTTCTCCTCCGGCCCCGCGTCGCGTCTCGTCTCCTTTCTCCTCTCTCCTCTCCATACAGGAAGGAGGCAGCCTCCCTCCCCTCCCCTAAGCCAATCACAACGCTGCAATGGCAGCGTTGTGATTGGCTAGGACGCCGACCTCACAGGGGTCTATGGGGAGGCCATTTTCTCTATGTAGGATGCATGCAGCCTACATAGAGAAAATGCAGAGTGCATAAACCACTCCTCCCCTGAACTCCTGCAGGACCGCCCACCCGCCTGCCCCCAACCAGGTATTCCCTTCTGCTTTCTCGCAGTGCGAGAAGCAGAAACATAAAATGGTATTTAAAATACCATTTTATGTTTCTGCTTCTCGCACTGCGAGAAAGCAGTGGGGCAACGCTCCTCCGCCCACGTGGAGGAGCCGCCCCTGTTTATAACAATATAGAACATTACCCAAATAATAATGCTATTCATACAACAAGCCTTATAAAAAAAGCCACAAGCCGTAGCAGACATGTTAGCAAGTATGTTAAGAGATATATCACAAAACCGAAGGAATTGAATACATTTCAATAAAGGAAAAGAAAAAGGAAAAAGGATAAAGCCCAAGAGGGCTGGCATACTGCATAATTACACTCTAGCACATGCACTACTAAATTACATAGACCTTGGTTTCCATGTTGCTATGTTGCAGTTCTCCCGTTTGAACCATCTGAAATAAACACATTAGAAACAATTAAAACCAAAGTGCTGCCACTTCCTTCATGATACAAAGAGTACATGATCAACATTGCATATTTCTGGGCTACATTTCATACATATACGATGGATCAATACCTCGAACTAATTTGGGTGTTTTAAGAAACAACAGAAAGCACTAACAACAATATCTACCCCAAGTGCACAGCCAATTCTTCATCGGAATTATTCCCCACAGGTGTCATGGTATTGAACTGGATGATAAACCTTGAATCTAACTGTCACAATTTCTGCACCATGTCTCCACTTCTGATATTCGCTGTCGCAGTTTCCAGAACCAACATCTGCAGTTTGGTGATGTCTCCAGCATGGTGTTGCTGGAAATTACGTCCCACATGGCATTGCCTGTCAACATTGGTGATGGCCTTTATATGTTCCAATACACTTTTCATTGCTTTGTTACTGTACTACCAATGTAGCATATACAGTCATCCGTATTACATGTCAGATGTTTTTGTATAGTAAAGGGCATGACGGTTTCGGGGAATGCTACTTCTTTAATGTTTTTCTAAATTTACATGCCTTGCACTTAGTGCATTTGTAGAAACCTTTAGGGAGAGTGCTGCTTCTGGGTTGAATTGAGGTCACCATATTCTTGCACAGCATATCCTTTAATGATTTGCATCTCTTAAATGTAATGCTGGGAGGATGGTCATATGCTTGGCTAGGACCTCATCAGTCTGAAGGACATGCCAGTTCTTTTTAAGTATTTTCCTCACTAGAGGTGCCTTCCTGCTAAAGGTGGCAATGAATCTATTCAGGTTGTTATCTTCCATTTCTTGTCTAGTGTTACTTTTCAGTGTGGATTCTCGTTTCACCCTTCCATTCTCTTGGTGGCATTTTGAATAGTTTTCCACAAGTAACCTCTCTCTAAAAATCTTTGAGTCATGTTGTCTTTGTCCTTGTTATAAAGCCTCCTCCATGCCAAAATTAAGTTTTGCTCGTAGCAACTCCCCATAAGGGATGCTACAGATTAGATTGTGTGTGTGATGACTATGTGCATGGAGTAGACTGTTACCCGATGTGTCTTTCCTGAACAATTTCATAATCAGTCTACTGTGGTCACACTGATTCGCAGATCTAAAAAGATTAATGACCTTTTCTCATTTTCATGCATGAATGTAAGATTCAGCAAGTTGATATTGAGAATTTTTACAAACTCCGCAGTCTGTTCTGAAGTGCCACTCCAGATGACAAATATATCATCGATTTATCGTACCAAAAGTACTGCGTGGTCACTGAATAAGTGGATGTCATGCACTACCTGTTCCTCCCACCAGCCGAGATATAAACAGGCATAAGTGGTGGTGAAACAGGTCCCCATCGCAATGCCTTGGGTCTGATGATACAGCTTGCCATCAAAGAGAAACAATGTATGGGTTAAACAATATTGGATCATATCCAGTAACATCTGGGACTGGGCTCGCAGGAAATGTCAGCAGGCTTTTAAACGTAGCTCATGCAGGATGCTCGTATAGAGGCTGTTGACATCCAAACTCATTAGGAGGAACCCATCATCAATCACTATGTCATCAATCTTACTTAGGAACTCCCCAATATCCCTCACATACGCTATACGCTTTTATAGTAATAACTCAAAAATGTAATATAATGTACAATATACATTTTTAAAAATAGTGTTACATTATATATTTGTATATATAAACATACACACATATATGTGTGTGTGTTCATATACGTATATATTTTTACATATAGTTTTAAATATTATTTACGTTTATTTCATTTAAATTATATAAATGTTATATATTAAAATATTTAAGATTTCCTATTTCAAACTATATATACATATATATATATATATACATATATATATATATACTAAAAACGATATTTGTGTATGTTTTTTAATGATATTAGTGTGAAACAATATTTTTTTTCTATATTTTCGTACTTACCATTATAAGTATATAAGTATAGGGACACAATATTTTTGTAATCAATATTTTTGATGCAATATTTCTGTATCACAATATTGTTGTTTTTGATATTCTGTCAGAGATCCAAATGGAGCAGGGCTAGTCTTCCTCCTCAGAAAGCAAGGCAGTCCATAAGCAGCAGGCCAGTCCTCAAGGAGGCAAGTCAATTCTTCTTCTAATATGTCTACAGGTCCCAGAGTGTACTGATGAGTGGTTCAGGAGGTCCAATATATATACCTGGTGCCAACCTTTGTTTGTGGGGGAACACCCTGTTCTACCCACACATCTGGTTCTGAAAAGTTCTTCACCTCCCCTCTCAAGGCTCCAAGAAGTATCTGGTGACAAAAGACTGATGTCAGGGTCCTTTGTGTGTGCTGGAGGCAAGTCCTATGAAGGGTAGATGCAAAAGAAGGGTTTGGATTCATGCGGTATGCGATGGCGCCTGCTCGTGTGTACATCTGTATGGGAATGTTCTTAATAAGGTACGGTACCACAGGCGAGGGGATAACCCTGAACCCCTCAACAGACACAAGGTCCACAAATTTCTATACCAAATGCCTGTGCACACGTTGTTGTGAACTGCAGAGCAAGTTCTGCGTCTCTTAACTTGATGAAATATCAGGCAAATCACCACTGTAAACAAACAAACAAGTAATACATAGACAGAACACTCCAAGTATCTTGTGTCCTCTGTGTTTATTGGAGATCGATTGCCCAGCCAACACGTGTTTCGTCAGGGTACAAACCCACGACTTCTTCGGCGAAAACCGGTTTTCGCCGTGGGTCGTCGGACTGAGCAGCCTGCCCTTTACAGATCTCCTAGGAGGAGTACTCACTCTGGACAGAGCCTAACTCGCCTCTCATACTTTCGTGTGCTGCAATTCCTCGGCTTATTGTTCTAAGTGACACTGCACCGTTCACTTACGAGTCCCTTTATCATTTTTGACCTTACCTTGGGAATTACACATCCCTGCATCAGCCGGGACCGAAGTACAACCGGCGGAGTGATCAATCCACTTTCAGTTATTTTCGCCATATAGCCCTGAAGAAGTCGTGGGTTTGTACCCTGACGAAACACGTGTTGGCTGGGCAATCGATCTCCAATAAACACAGAGGACACAAGATACTTGGAGTGTTCTGTCTATGTATTACTTGTTTGTTTGTTTACAGTGGTGATTTGCCTGATATTTCATCAAGTTAAGAGACGCAGAACTTGCTCTGCAGTTCACAACAACGTGTGCACAGGCATTTGGTATAGTCCTATGAAGGGTAAGTGGGGCAAGGCACAGCTCCGCCTCCAGCTATCAATCAATCAGGGGGAATTGTAAGCGCGCTACTCATCCGTGAGGGTCTCAAGGCGCTGAGGGGGAGGTGTCCGCAGATCTGTTTAGCCAAAGAGCCAGGTCTTAAGGGTCTTCCTGAAGGTGTTCAGGGAGAGGGCGCGTCTGATGTCTGCCGGTAGCTCGTTCCAGGTCTTGGCTGGAATGTGAGAGAAGGATCTTCCGCCTGCTCTGGCTCTGTGGATGCGCGGGGTTTCGGCCAGTGCGAGGTTGGAAGATCGGATGTTTCTTTTGGGTACGTGGAAGTTCATTCTGTCATTGAGGTATTTGGGTACGTTGTTGTGTAGGCATTTGTAGGCGTGAGTGAGGATTTTGAAGGTGACTCTTTTCTCCACGGGGAGCCAGTGGAGTCTTCGTAGGTGTTGGCTGATGTGTTCGTGCCGGGGGATGCCGAGGACGAGTCTGGCAGCGGTGTTCTGTATTGTCTGGAGTTTGCGGAGTAGGGACTTGATGCCGGCGTAGAGTGCGTTTCCATAGTCCAGTCTGCTGGTGATGAGTGCGTGGGTGACTGTCTTCCTTGACTCAGGGAGGATCCATTTGAAGGTCTTGCAGAGGATGCGGAGGGTGTTGAAGCAGCTGGATGTGACGGCGTTGACCTGTCGGTTCATGGTGAGTGATGAGTCGAGTACGATGCTGAGGTTTTTGGCGTGGTCTGAGGATGGCCCATCCTGTCCAAACCTAAGCCCCTTTTGTGTCGCTGCCTGACAGGAATACACAAACCCCAACAATGGAGCTATTCACACTCATGTGATTCATGATAGTGGCAAAAGGCACTAATGGTTAGGACATGACATTTTTAACTTTCTAAAAGTGGCATTTTCAGAATTGTCACTTAAAAATCAGACTTTACCATTAAAGAGGATTTTAAATTAAAATTAATTTGAGTCTAAACAGCATATGTTTACCACTCCAAAGTTAGCACTTATTAAATATATAATAAGGTAAACCAGTGTTAGTCAATGAAAGATGTAGGTCTTGCAACAGTGAAAAACGACTTAAGGAGTTTTTCACTGCTATGACATTTAAAGCGTAAACCCACAAGTCCTACTTTTTAAGTACAATGCACCCTGCCCTATGAGCGTTTAGGGCCTACCTTAGGGGTGACTTATATGTATTTAAAGGAAGGTTTAGAACTGGCAGAGGTGGGCCTGAGACATGTTTTAAATGTCTACATTAGTGGGTGGCACATTGAGTGCTACAGGCCTCCAAGTAGCATTTATTTACAGGTTTTGGGTGGAGGAAGTACCACTTTACTAGGGACTTACAAGTAAAATAAATGTGCCAATTAGGTGTAAGCAAATTTCACCTTGTTTGAAGGAACGAGCACAAGCACTTTAGCTCTGGAAAGCAATGGTAAGGTGCACAGAGTCCAAAAGTCAACAAAAATGAATTCAGCAAAACAGGAGGGGTGAAAGCAAAAGGTTTGGGGGAATACCACGCTAAGGATGTCAGGTCTAACAATGGGTGATTTCACAAATTTGTTCTAACACTTAACAGGTTTCTCAAATTGCAAAAAAACAATTTTTTTATTTTATTTATATAATTTTTTGTCATATTCTGTTTAAACAACCTCCACCCCCACCAACCCCCCAAACTTCCCTGGGCTCCCTTTATTCCATTAAAGTTTCCCTCCCTTTTTCATTTTCACTCTTGATTTCACTTTGCTGTTCGTCAGTGCTATCAAACACGTTTCAGTTTTCAGTTGCAGTCTCTTATAGTACGTGTCCAGTTTCGATTAATCTAATCTACATAATGACCTGAATCTCTTGGGGCATAGTAACTCCTTATAGTCCCTCCCTATGTACTCTCAATAGTGGTCCCCATTCTTTCTTAAAGTTTATTTTCTTGCCCTGAGCACTTTTGGTCAGTTTCTTAATCCCTAGTAACTACAACAATGTATCTTTGCCAGCTGCCCCCATAATATCAGCATGGTTTGCTTCGCTGCTAAGAGCATGCTTGAAATGAATTTTCCCCAAAAAGGTACCAAGGTCTATGAAGAATTATGATCTCTGTGCACCCCGCTAATCCGGGCCTGGTGATCTCTTCAACAGTTTGTAATACTCTCTGCCCAAAAGGCTGAACATGGTGGCAGGATCGGAGAATGCACGTCAGAGGACCCATCCACACCTCTTCCAGCACCTTGTTCCCCTCAGATGGTCTATGGTTCATAGCCTTGAGCGTGTGGTATGCTGACTGTACTATATTTTCAACATTTTTTCCCACCCACCCGAATGTGTCACACAATTGTTAGTCCTCTTAAGGATACCATTCCATTGTTTCCCTTCTACTGTCATTTGCAATTCTTTCTCCCACGATTGCTGGAAGGGGGGCTTCTCTCTTTCTGTGGTTTTACTAAGATCATATATGCATGAGACTACATGTTTCTCTTTATTATACAAAGGAAGATATTTCTCGAGAGAGGTAAGATCTCTTGTCACCCCCTGTTTTATTCCAGGTTGCTAAAGCCAATGTCTTATCTGGAAATATCAGAACTCTCAGGGGTATATTCACAAGAATGTGTGATAACTACCGCAAGAGTAGCGTAACGCAACTTCCAATAACGCAGCCTATCACGGGAAAATAACCCCGTGTCAACGTGGAATTCACAACAAGGCGGTAGCATGCGATAGTCACCAGATAACGCGTCAAATGCCAGCGTGTAAATCAACACCACGCCCAAAAAATGCGGAACGCGAGAAATCATGCGATGAGGCCAACCGTGGTACAAAAAGCTGCGAAAAGCAGCCTCAGGCCTGCAACTCCCACGCGTCTGGCGGGCAATTGCATCATAAAAACTTCAGGCACAACACACCAGAAACAAGCCAAAGCACGTAGCAACATCCATGCACCCTGACCAAGCGCAGAGGGCAACGAGAACCCCACAACCCCCACAGACCACCAGCAAGGAACAAGTGGGTCGGGAAAGGCCAAGGAGAAAATGGAGAGGAAGACGGGGTGCAGACCGCAGGAAAACAAGACCAAGGCCACGGAGGTGACAGAACACTACCAGCAAATGACCCACAAGCAGACCGCCTGGAATGCAGTCGCAGAGCCCAGGAGGACAATCCAGGAGGCCAAGAGGCTCCGCCAGGATGTGACAACCTAAACCAGGCACAAATCCGCTGCCAACAGGAAGGCAGCAACGGCGACAGGAGGTGGCAGTCCAGCGACACAGGAGGAGCAGGAGGAAAGCCAGGCCACAGTCATCAGTGTGGAGAGGGTGCAAGGAGTAGGGAGTACGGACACAGCTCGACAGGACCTGACACAACAACAACAGGGTGAGGATCCGACAGGGACTGGGGGTACGGGGGTGATGGGCACAATGCCACACATGCACAATGAGGTGTAGCACACTGCACATCCACATGTCCCCCCTCCCCGTAGCACACTGCAGCACACACACATAGCAATCACAGCACATACCATGACAATGTGGCACAAAGTGCCACACCCACACTGCAGAACAGGGGACACAACTGGGTCCACCCAGGCGCAGAAACAGAACAATCACATTGGACAGAGCAGGGAACTGTGAGATGCACATCTACCCCTACAACCCCACATCAGCCATGTAGGCCAAATGTACACTGCCCCAACTCAAATAGCCACCACCGCCCAAACAGTCACAATGTACATTGTCACACAGTCTGCATGTCGACAAGAACAAGGCGCCAACACAATGCCAACATGCACCTCCTCTTCACAATGCAGAGGGACAAACAACACCTCCAGCAGGTCAGAACAGACAACCCATCAGTGATGCCCGAGACGAACACCACAGCCCAGACACCGACGCCCAACAACAGCCCATGGACATCCCACACAACCCATCACCAGGACCAGGGCAGACAAGCCACTCAGAGGAGAACCCAGCCCCTGCAACAGACCACACAGCATGAAGCACCCGCAATCACGGCTGGCTCACAACACTTCACCCACCCACACATGGCATCCCAATGCCAGGTGGCAGAACGCCAAAAGGAGGTGGCCCAACAGGTGAGGGTGTTGCCGAACCCATGGAATGCGAACTAGAACACATACGTGGGTGTCCAATACCCTTCAGGGACCCCCACACCCCACAAAGGAGACCCACACCTCCACAGAGACACATGCACATATCATGTTGAACTGGCCAAGGGCACGTGCGCCCGGCCCCTTTATTGGCAGGGCCACATGTACAGTGACGCCTGTGCTGGATGTGTGTGGGGTGAGTATAAGCCAACCCGCACGGAGTGCTTGGTGCTGCCAACAACCTGAACAGTGGACACCAGTGCAATGGAAACAGAAAGCACCAGCATAACAGAGTCAACTGCAGAGCAACATAGAGGGATCCGGAGTAAGGACAGAGGTCACCCAATGTTCAGTCTGGACGTTCCTTGAGTTGCAGTGCACTGAGGCAGGGGCACTAGAGAAGAGCGCGCTCATGTGAAGAAATTGCTAGGATTGTGTCCCTTCGGATCAGTCCTGATGCAGATGCAGTGGGGTGTGTTACACCTGCATCAACTTCCTCATCTACGTCCCAGGTCTCCCACACTGCCTGAGGTGACAGTTGCGTCCGCAGTCCACAGCGCAATACCCAGTAATAGATCCGGGTGTGTAGCTTGACTACCACCACCAGTCTGCATTCCTGCCGTAGGGCTGTTGCCTCCTGCCCTCCCATTGTCTGTGCCATCTCCCTTCCGCACACTTGACACATCTTCCTCATCATAGTTCCAGGTCTTCCCCACTGCATGAAGTGACATTGCTGCGCAACCTCACAACAGCACAAAACTCAATCAGTAACGGACAATGGCTTGCGGTGCACTGAGTCACTGGCACCTGGAGTGCTGAGCAGGGTATCAGGCCGATTATGGCATCCACGACAGGTCTGAGCAACTCCTTAGGTCTGTCAGGACTACCGTTTCGACTCTGGCAGATGGCGGTTGAAGGTGGTCCTTGCGGTGGTGGGCGTGTGCCTCCTGCGGTGATGTGACGTCCGGGCCGGTCAAGACTCGATGCCATGTGTGGGCCCTGGTGGACCGCAGTTGGGGCCGGAGGAGGCAGACAGCGCAGGGCCACAGACACATGGCGTTGATGACCCCAAGACCATCGCTACAGAGGCCATTCAATGACTCAGAAGAAGGGGTCCCAGGCCTGAGCAGCACAGAGTTAGTGGCCCCGGATGCACTGCGGCCGGCACAGGCACCCAGCCACGGGACGGTGACTTGCGGTGCAGTCAGATGGGCCATGCGACCTGAGCGGGTCCCCATCAATGTCCAAGGTGTATGTTGCGGAGGGTTTCGGGGGACAGTGGAAGGTGTCCTCCAGGGCATGATGCGGAAGGTCTGATGTTATCTGGAAGCAGCAAATGGAGGAGTGAAAAGCGCAACCCACGTCCTCACCAACAATTCGGGATCAGCTACATGAGGATGAAAACTAGCCCCTAGTCCATGCACTCAAACGCCACCAATGTCCGACCAGTGAGTGTCCATGAATGTCGGGGAACAAACTTAGTGGCACAGGTGCTGTGAGGGGATGCAGTCTGCGATGATGCCCGTACACAGATGTGAACTCCAAGAATGCCAAATCAAGGCTCTGTGACCTACTGGACCGCAGTGTAGGCCGGAGGCAGCGGTCAGCAGTGGCCCACAGCCACGGGTCGTTGGCTCGCGAGGCACAGAGTTGGTGACACAGTGGCAGTTGTCGGTAGTGTTCAATCACCTCCGTGACGCAGATCCTGTTCCCTCCGGACTGCAATGTGTCATCCTCTTACGTCCCTCCGTGCGTGCGAGGAAATGTATTCTGCCTTCTGAATTACCGATGTTCAGTTACAAATCAGTGATCCCACTCGTGCGCAGTGTAGGCCAAGGGCAGTGGTCCGCGTAGGCCCACAGACACGTGTGGTTGTGATGCCATGCACAGAATTGTTGCCACCACATCGGAGGGTGTATAGTGTATTGTTCTCTGCCTTAAATGATGTTCACTGCCATAGTGTAATCAAGACTCAGTTCCAAATGTGTGACCTACCTGACCGTGGTGTAGGCCTGAGGCAGCGGTCAGCACGGCCCATTCACCGAGTGTCGCCGGCATAGGTTGAATGGCCCCACCGGGCCTGCGTAGTTCAGGTTCAGTGGCACCACATGTAGCAGCCTGGCGTTGAACAGGGTTAGTGGCACCACGTGTAGCAGCCCGGCGTTGAACAGGGTGAGTGGCACCACGTGTAGCAGCCTGGCGTTGAACAGGGTAAGTGGCACCACGTGTAGCAGGCCGGCGTTGAACAGGGTTAGTGGCACCACGTTTAGCAGGCTGGCGTTGAACAGGGTTAGTGGCACCACGTGTCGCAAGATGCCCAGATGGAACTATGCCTCACTGAACTGGGGAGGTCTGGTGCTGTGGCCGCTGGCCAGGATATGGGGTCACTGCCATTCATGACTCAAGACACAGTTCCACATGTGGGACCTACTGGTCCGAAGAGTAGGCCGGGGGCGGCAGTGGAGTACGTCAACGAAAAAGGAATAAAGCGGGCTGGTGTCGTGGCGGCCGTGATGGTCTGAGGTGGCTGCCAAGGTCTCGGGCCTCGGGCTTGTGGCTTGCGCCGGCACGTGGTGGGCCCTCCTTGACACACGCCGGTGTCGGAAGGTGATCAGTGTGGCCTGGCTGCTCAGGGGCTGGCCTGACGGGTTCGTGGACCAGCGTGCCGGGGTCCGGCAGGCACATGGCATCTCAGGCAACTCCGCTCACGAGGATGGCATCGGCCTCATGGCGAGGTGGGAGGTGCCACCCTGGAAGAGATGTGGGTCTTTCCGGAAGTGGACTACGCCCAGGCCTACGTGGTTTTTATTCACACCCCTACGCTGGCGTGGCGTACGCCGGGCCATCCCACTCCGCTGACGCTTAGGGGGCGTAACAGGCAACATTTCCGCGAGGTCCCCCACTGGCTGTGGTGACATGGTGGCGTCCACTGTCCACTACACTCCATACGCAAGCGGTGTATGTCGCCATGGATATGGGTGTGTTCTGCATACTGCGAGGTGTCCAGCACATCTCCGGCACTGTTGGCATTGTGTACTTTCCCAATCATGGTTCTACTGCATCCTTCACACATGCCTGGTTGCCACTTCTCCCCACATTCGGCTAGTATGTGGCTGAGGTGCCATGCCGTTGCTGGCTCATTTTCAGGGCTTACCCATGTGGACATTGTAAGTTGTTCTGTCGTGTCTGGTGGGTGGGCATATTGTTGTGCCTGTTGTATGTGATTTTGTGACGTGTGCATTGTCAGAGTTGTGAGTTGCATGGTTGTGGTGTTGAGGTGTGTGGGGTGTTCATTTGTATATTGCCAAGGGGCTGTACATTTCCTTGTTGCCATCCTGGGAACGCTGGTTGATGATGGACTGTCGGAGGATGAAGGTATCATGCACACTGGCTGTGTATTTGAAGGCGACATTGTTGGGTGTTCCACGGTGTTCTGTTGTTGCCTGCACATTGGTGTGAGACGTGTGCTTCCTGTTGCGGTGATTGTGTGCTGTGTCACCAGGGGGCACAGGTAGTACATGTGTGCTGTGTGTTGCCCCCAACACGTGCGTGCATCCTGCTATGGCGTATGGTCCTTGCTTGGCCTCCAGCGGATCCTGCGCCTTGTGTTGTACGTATGGGGACTAGGGTACCAGGGTGATGGTGATGTCCAGGACAGGTGTGGGGGACTTGTATGTGGCTGGCTGTGAGACTCCTCCGACTCTGGTGGGTGTTGGATGGGGGGTCCCAGGGGCCAACAGGTGCAGCCACGCCATCAGCTTTGTGCGGGGTGGGATGTTGGTTGTCCTCTGTGTTGTTGCCGTAGGCCTGTTAGGCGATGATGGTCAGGATGCGTAGGTTGGTTGTCCCTTTCAGCCTGTAGTGGAAGGTGACATTGTCAGATGTTGGGTCTGTGCGGCTGGTACGTTTCCTGGGGTTTCGCTGTCTTTGTCTGCGCTGCGTCTGTGTTGGTCCGGGGTGGGGGGGTGGTCTGGGGGTGGGATGGGGTCCTGGGGTGGTGGGGGTGGGTGTTGTGGCCCTCTTGGGTGTCCGGGCCGTATGATGGGTGGCTCCATGGCATCTGTTGCCCTTCGGATGTGGCCCTGTGCTGTGCTCCCTTTTGTGGTGCTGGCTGCCGTCCGACTTTACACCAGGTCAGAGCAGGTGTAGATTTCCTGCTGCTAACGCGCCTTATCGCCTGTTTTGTGTTTTTATCGCGGATGTGGCTGGTCGTTGTGAATGTTGAGGTGTGCTGTTGTCTCTGCTTTTGTCACGGGAACGCCTACTCTGCATCTCATTAGCGATATTTGCGAGGGTCCTCTGTGGCGATGTTTTTTGCTGCTGCTATCACGGGTAAACTGGTGCTGTGGGCTGTTAACACCGGCTTGTGAATGGGGGGGTAAATTTATCACTACTTTGGCTGCGATAAAGTGCTGTTAATTCGGCGATAGCTCCTTGTGAATATGCCCCTCAGTTTCCTGTATTCCTAACTCCGTTTTTACCTGTTCAAAAGCCTTCATTTCTCCCATCTGGCTCATATCCTGGAAGATCTGACAATCCTCATCTTGCCACTGTTGGAAGATTGATCTGTTAAGACCCGGCGTGATTTGATATTTCTTCAAGACCACTGACTCATTGTCAGTGAAATTGCTCTCCCACCCTCGCAGCTCCACCATTAAGTGAGGCCTACCCCTGCACTCTCGAGTGTTGGTGATCGAGGCCCTCCTCCACCCGCAGGTTTCCCTGCGCCTCATCCCTGGTGGTCCAGTGGACCTCTGTCTCCTTCCTCTAACTCTGCTCTTTCACTCGTTTTTTTACCTTTTATCTTTCACCTTTCTGCACTTTTCTGCATCTCTGCTCTTTTGTGCCTTATTTCTGCTCATTTTCCCTTCCTCTCGCTCTGCCCTTTCACTAGTTTTCACTCGTTTTTCTACCCTCTTTTATCTTTCACCTTTCTGCATCTCTGCTCTTTTGTGCCTTATTTCTGCCTATTTTCCCTTTTTCTTTATCCCTTATTTCCTCCCTTTACCTTTCCCCGCCGCTGCTGCCCCCGCGGCCCCTCCCCCCAGCACGACCGTCCCAATCCATCTCCCTCCCCGCTCCCGCCTCCCAGCTGTCCAGCCCTCCTCGACTCCCTACTTAATGGCGGCCACTGCGGGGACAGGCGAGCAAGACCACTGACTCATTGTCAGTGAAATTGCTCTCCCACCCTCGCAGCTCCACCATTAAGTGAGGCCTACCCCTGCCCCTGCACTCTCGAGTGTTGGTGATCGAGGCCCTCCTCCACCCGCAGGTTTCCCTGCGCCTCATCCCTGGTGGTCCAGTGGACATCTGTCTCCTTCCTCTAACTCTGCTCTTTCACTCGTTTTTCTACCTTTTATCTTTCACCTTTCTGCACTTTTCTGCATCTCTGCTCTTTTGTGCCTTATTTCTGCTCATTTTCCTTCCTCTCGCTCTGCCCTTTCACTAGTTTTCACTCGTTTTTCTACCCTCTTTTATCTTTCACCTTTCTGCATCTCTGCTCTTTTGTGTCTTATTTCTGCCTATTTTCCCTTTTTTCTTTATCCCTTATTTCCTCCCTTTACCTTTCCCCGCCGCTGCTGCCCCCGCGGCCCCTCCCCCCCAGCGCGACCGGCCCAATACAGCTCCCCTCCCCGCTCCCGCATCCCAGCTGTCCAGCCCTCCCCGACCCCTACTTAATGGCGGCCACTGCCGAAGGCGCGTCAAAGGCAAGCCCGTCTGCGCCTGACCGCGACCAGCGCCAGGAACCCTGGACCTCTGCCCCGCCAAAGCTATGACCCAGCAGCCCTCCACGCACTCAACCCAGGCCGCAACAACAACTGCAAGCTAGCATCACCAGCCGACTCCCACGGACCCTTCAGCTGTCACCGCTACCGGCACACCTGCAGCACCGCCAAGAACACGGATCCAGCACAACCCGCCCACAAGAACACAACCGAACCGAAGACCCTGCAATGCATCCTCCTCAACGTCCGATCCCTCCACAAACACGCCACAGAAATCTGGGACCTCCTCGACAGCACCACCCCGGACGTAGCGTTCTTCACCGAAACCTGGACCAACACCACCTCGGGACCGGACATCGCCATCGCCATCCCCCAAGGATACAAGATCTCCAGGAAGGACCGCCCCACCCGCCCAGGAGGAGGAATCGCCATCGTCCACAAATCCAGCCTCCGCCTGAGCACACTCCCTGACGAGCCCACAGAACTGATGGAACACCTTCACTTCAAGATACTGGCCAGCCCCACCGCCACCCTCCGAGGAACCCTCATCTACCGACCCCCTGGACCCTGCGGACCCTTCGCCAACTCCATCACGGACATTATCTCCCCGCATGCCATCGCATCCACCAACTACACCCTGCTGGGAGACCTCAACTTCCACCTCGACAACCAACTGGACCCCAACACCACATCCCTCCTGGACAACCTCCACAACATTGGACTGCGCCAGATCGTGACCGAGCCCACGCACTCAGCAGGACACACCCTCGACCCCTCTTCACTACAGGAAACTCCATCACCTTCAGCCACACCACCGAACTCCCATGGACCGACCATCGTTGCGTCCACTTCACCTTCAGAACACCCACCATCCACAGACACCAGCACCTGCTTCCACGAAGAAACTGGACCAAAATCACCGACGACCAGCTCACCTCCTCACTCAACAACTCCACCCCAACCATCGCGGAAAACGACGACCCCAACACCGCAGCCCGAACCCTGCATAGATGGATCTCGGACAGCACCAACACCATAGCCCCCCTCAAGAAAAACAACAATACCCGCGCCAAGAAAGCCAGATGGTTTACCACCGAACTTCGAGGGTCCAGAAGCACATGCCGCCGCCTCGAAAAGGCCTGGAGGAACACCAAATCCACAGAAGCCCACGACAACTTCAGAGCCGCCACCAACGCCCACCATCAACTCATCAGAGAAACGAGGAAAAAAGCGATTGAAGACAGAATCTCCACCCACGCGCACAACAGCAAGGAACTCTTCAGCATCATCAAGGAGTTCGCCCAACCCACTAGCGAGTCTACCGACATCCCTCCCTCACAAGACCTCTGCGACAAACTCAGCACCTTTTTCCACCACAAAATCAAGAGCATCTACGACAACTTCGACGAAGACAACCAACACACTGAACCCTCACCAACCACCCCCGACACCCGGAAACCAGCGATTGACGACTGGACAGCCCTCACCACCGAAGACACACTGAAGACAATGAAGTCAATCCACTCAGGGGCCCCCACGGACCCCTGCCCCCACCACATCTTCAACAGAGCCGCCGACACCATCGCACCCATGCTCCGCCACACCATCAACCGCTCCCTGGCGACCGCCTCGTTCCCCGATGACTGGAAACACGCCGAGGTCAACCCCTCCTAAAGAAACCCTCAGCGGACCCCAACGACCTCAAAAACTACAGACCCATCTCCCTGCTCCCGCTTCCCAGCGAAAGTCATCGAGAAAGCCATCAACATCCAACTCGCCACATTCATTGAAGAACACAACATCCTCGACTCCTCCCAATCCGGCTTCAGAAAAACCACAGTACGGAAACCGCCCTCCTCGCCGCAACAGACGACATCCGCACCCTACTGGACAAAGGAGAAACAGTAGCCCTCATCCTCCTCGACCTATCAGCGGCGTTCGACACAGTCTCCCACTGCACCCTAATACGCAGACTCTACGACGCAGGAATCCAGGACAAGGCCCTCGACTGGATCCGCTCCTTCCTCTCCGGCAGGACGCAGCGGGTCAGACTCCCCCTTTCCTCTCGGACCCCACACCTACCACCTGCGGAGTCCCCCAGGGCTCCTCCCTCAGCCCGACGCTCTTCAACGTCTACATGGCTCCACTCGCCCCCATCGTCAGAACCTACGGACTCAACATCGTGTCATACGCAGAGGACACCCAGCTCATCCTCTCCCTATCCAACGAGCCCAACACCGCCAGACGCAACTTTCGAGAAGGCATTGAAGCCGTCGCCAAATGGATGAAAAACAGCTGCCTACAACTAAACACCAACAAAACAGAAGTACTCATCATGGGCCCAAAGCCCGATGCCTGGAGCGACACCTGGTGGCCCCCGCCCTCGGAAACCCGCCAACCCCCACGGACCACGCACGCAACCTAGGAATCATCCTGGACTCCGAGCTCAAAATGGACCGCCAGATCAACTCTGTCTCGTCTTCCTGCTTCCACACCCTCCGCCTCCTTCGTAAGACCTTCAAATGGATCCCCTCGAACACCGAAAGACCGTCACTCACGCCCTGGTCACCAGCAGACTCGACTACGGCAACGCACTCTACGCCGGAATAAACAAAAACCTCACCCGCAAGCTACAGAACATCCAGAACGCCGCCGTAAGACTGGTCCTCAACCTGCCAAAACACTGCCACATCTCCCAGCACCTGCGCACACTCCACTGGCTCCCTGTCGAGGCGAGAATCACCTTCAAGATGCTCACCCACGCACACAAGGCACTCCACGGCACCGGACCAGCATACCTGAACAGCCGACTCAAATTCCACGCACCCCAAAGGACCCTACGATCAGCCCAGCTCTCCTACGCCGTGGGCCCCGCACCAGAAAGACCAGATCGGGAGGCCGCTCCTTCTCCTTCCTCGCGGCCAAAGCATGGAACACCCTTCCGCTCCACCTCAGACAGACAACACCGCTCCCCACCTTCGCAAGAAACCTCAAAACCTGGCTCTTCGACAGACCCCCTCCTTGATGGATGGAACCTGCACCCCCCCCCCTAGCGCCTTGAGACCCTTACGGGTGAGTAGTCGCGCTTTAACAAACCCCTGATTGATTGATTGATTCATATGGGTGCGAATGGGGAAGGGAAAGACGACAGTTGCCTCTTTGTGGCTGAACTATGCCAAATTTGTAGTGTGGCTCTTGTTACTGGGGATTTATATATACAACTTACCACCTCTCTGGGTCTTTGGTTTCCATGGAACTTCTCATAGTGCCCCCCTACATAAGGTATGGTCCATTATGCAACACATTTTTTCTGTTTCTTTTCTGTTCTAATTCACCAGGAAACGCAAATGTGATGTGTAGTAATAATTAAGAAGGTAGGTTACACCCAGCCCACCTTGGTTTATTTTCAGCATGCACTGACATCTTCTAATCCTTTCTGTGTTCCCCTGCCAAATAACATGAGCACAATGGGATTGAAGCTCAGTTATGTAATATTTATGATTGTGCAATGTCATTGTTAGAAATACGAACAATACTCTCAGGTAGATCGTCATTTTGACAACCACAATCTGACCCAGAAGGGATAGGATCTAGTTCTGCCAACTTACCTATGTCACCCTCATCACTTTTTACTGTTTGAGATCATTTCCCCTAGCTTCTGCCAGGAAATGTTTTATTTCTATGCCCAAATATCTCATTGCGGTGTCAGCCCATTACAATTGGGTCATATTTTTAAGTCTTTGGATTTGGTTCTTTGATGTCGAGGTATTCCAAATAAATACATTTGGATTGATCCTAAATCCAGATATTTGCTGCTACTCCTGAAGTTCCATTTTAGGTGTGGGGTGGAATCAAGGGGCTCTGTGAATGAGAGCAGGATGCTGTCAGCAAACAAACGGGCCAGATGTACGACCGTTTTTTGCGGTCGCAAAGGGCATTTAGGCCCATTTGCGACCGCAATAAACATGTGGGCCATGTACCAACCCTATTCTGCGAGTTGCAAACAATTTGCGACTCGCAAAATAGGGTTAGCGACTCGCTATTAGGAAGGGGCGTTCCAAGGGCGTCCCTTCCTAATAGCGACTCAAAAACCAATGTATGAATGTTTTGCGACCGCAATTGCAGTCGCAAAGCACTCGCAGTTTACCACCCTTCTCAGAAGGGTGGTAAAGCACTTGCAAACGGAAAGGGGTTTCCAGGGGACCCCTTCCCCTTTGTGAATGCATGCACAAATATTTTTTAAGGGCAGGCAGTGGTCCCAGGGATTACTGCCTGCCCTTAAAAAAATAAAACGGAAAAGTTTCATTTTTATTTTTTAAATGCAGCCCGTTTTCCTTTAAGGAAAACGGGCTGCATTTTAAAAAAATCCCTGGGAGTGCCAGCCATTTCCAATGGGGTCACAAATTGCGCCAGCCTCATTAATATTCATGAGGCATGCAATTTGCGACCCCATAGGGAATCGCAAATAGTGTCTCAGACACTGTTGTACATAGCATTTTGCGACTCGCAATTCGTCGCAAATTGCGCGTCGCAAAATGCTATGTTCGTACATCTGGCCCAACATGTGTTTAGATTCTTGCACCCAGGTTTTATTCCTATTATGAGTTTGTTGTGCCTGTTTCTTTTGGCTAAAGGCTCCAGGTACCGCACACAAAACAGAATTGAAAGGGCTCCCCTGTCTCATGCCCCTTTCTGCCTACACCCATTGAGAGAGTGCATTATTAACCTTAAAATTAACCATAAGGATTGATATCCCAGGAGCACCCAGCCCATTGTTTGCAAAGTGTTCACGAAAAAGGCCAATTCTATTCTGTCAATTGCTTTTTTCAGCATCCAGGAAGACCAGGAATGCGTTTCTGCTCACCTTGCTTCCTATATCACCAGACTTTTTTAGTGTTGTCACTGGCTTGTCTGTCTTGGATAAAATCTTCAATCACTATCTACAGGCGCATGCCTTTGTCTTAGTAAATATCTTTACATCAATATTTAGTAATTAAATTGACCTGTATGAGGCACAGTCGTCAGGACACATACCAAGGGGCCGATTCCGATCTCGGTCGGAGGCGCACCCAATACCATTCGGTCGGGAAAAAAGCCATGCGAAAGCCTGTTTCCCGACCGAACCGTACGCGGGTCCGGCCGAGCGAGTACGATGCGACTCGCCGACCGACTCGTCCGGGCGACCCGACCGCTCCGACCGACTCGCACCCGGATCGTACCGCTCCGACCGACTCGCTCGGACCCGAGTTCGCACCGGCGCAATGGAGACGTTTTCCGGCCGGGTAACTACGATGCGCACCTCGACCGCTCCGACCGACTCGCGCCGTCCGACTCGAACTCGCTGTCGGAGCCGTACTTTGGGGGTCTGTGTCGGACCCCCTGTACGCGTACCCGTGCGAGGCGCACACAGGGGGACCCATGGGTCCCCTACCTGTGCGTGTACGCCGCGGGCGCTCGCGGCGCACTCGCTGTAGGGGCGCCTTGTCCGCCTCGCACCCATTGAGGCAATGGGAGCCCGCGTACGCGTTGTACGACCGGCTCCCATTGAGTTCAATGGGAGTCCGACCGACTCGTGTCCGATAACATACGGACGCATCGGACTCGTTCGGTCGGACTGCACGGGTCCGATTCGGTCGGAAATCTCTCCGGGTCCGGCTCGGTCGGAGAAATTTCCGGCCCGAATCGGAATCGACCCCCAAATTTAGGATTCAGAAACAGTTGACTCTGACATTGAATGCTTTACTTTTTTTTCCTGCATAATTTCCTGATAGAACTTGTGAAGAAGTGGCAGTAATGATGTGCTTAAAACTTTATATCAGGCAACGGCGATCCCAACGGCCCCTGTTCCTTAGATGGGCGTTGGCGCAAGATGGCCCCTAGGATTTCTACTTTTGTTACTGGCTCCACCCGTCTCTTCCTATCAGCTGGTGATAGTTTGGGAAACTGTGCTTCTGCTAAATATGCTGTCCTCATCACCTTTCTATAGAGGTGCTCATAAAACATTTGAAAGCATTCAGCTTTGTCTCTCTTGTTTGTGTGAAGTGGACCCTCCTCTCCTTTTACCTCGACAATGTGGCTTTTCGCTTGGCGTGCTCTCAACAGAGCTGCCGGAGGTCTGCAGGTTATTACCCAGGTCATAATTTGTTTTGTCCAGTTCGGCCAGCAAATAGGTTGCACTATCTGTTGCTAGTGCTCTGATATGGCCCTGCTTCATGGTTATTTTCCTCAAAAGCTTCTGAGATTGTGTGCATTTGTGTGCTGATTCCAGTTACCCCTGCTTTTCTCTCAATTGGATCAACAAGGCTTTTCTTATCTTTTTTTTAGCTAGGCCACCTCTTCTATGAAATTCCACCTTCAAACGTCTTTCAATGACTCCCATAGTGCTACTGCCTTGACCTTTCCTATGTAGTTATGCTTATCTATACTTTGTTGGATGTTATTTATGACTACTAGGTCTTTCAACAGAGAATCCAGCAAATGCCACAAGCCTCTCTCTCTTTGTTAGCTGTGTTTGCGGTGGTTAAGCTCACAGGCCACTGGGCCGTGATCGCAATGTGGCACTAGGTCACCTTGTGCAGGTCTGGGAGTAACCTTTTGTCTAATGCCTAACTTTTGTGTAACTTTTGTTCACAGGTGATAAAATCAGCACTCAACCGGTGTCTGGTCCTCCAGGTATCCATCAACCTCATCTCATCCTGCTGGGCCTTGCCCACTAGCGAGATAACCCCGTAACCCCCACCCCAATTTTATTCTGGGTCTGTTGCACTACCCCATTCACCACCAGGTTCAAGTCAACTCCTTGAACTATAGGCCCTTTTGCCCATACTGTTAATGTTTGTATTGTGTAACTTATGGACTGCTTTTGACCTTGATTGGGATTTTATATAGATGTCAATATGAGTGGCTCTCCATTATAGATGCCTCTTATTTTCACCCACATGCCCTCCTTGTCTTTTAGATGCCCTTCCACTTGGATGAAGTGTTAGTTCGACCTGGCATCCTTGCCGTGGGTTCTCCCTAACCTTTTGCCTTCGGACCCCCTGTTTTTGCTGACTTCGTTTTTGCTGGCCTTAGGACTCTGTGTACTTTACCACTGCTAACCAGTGATAAAGTGCTTGTTGCTCTCCCCCTAAAACATGTCAGAGTGACTTAAACCTAATTGGCATATTTAATTTACTTGTACGTCCCTTGTAAAGTGGCACTGCCTGTCCCCAGGGTCTGTAAATTAAATGCTACCTGTGGGCCTGCAGCGCTGATTGTGCCACCCACTTAAGTAACACTTTATTAAACATGTCACAAGCCTGCCATTGCAGCCTGTGTGTGAAGTTTTAAACTGACATTTCACCCTGGAAAAGTAAATCTTTTGCCAGGCCCAAACCTTCCTTTTTAACACATATAAGCCACCCCTAAGGTAGGTCCTGGAGAACCCAGAGGGCAGGGTGCAATGCATTTAAGGAGTAGTACATGTACTTTTAAGTTTTACATGTCCTGGTAGTGAAAAACTCCTAAATTCGTTTTTCACTAATGCAAAGCCTACATCTCCCATAGGATAACTTTGGGGTTACCTTATTACACTTTATAAATGTAATTCCCAAATGGGAAGGGGTAACCAGTTCATGTTTGCTGTCTCTGGAGTTGTAATGAAAAATCTTAACTTATGGTGAAGTTGGATTTTAAGTTACGATTTTGAAAATGCCACTTTTATATCACTTTTAGAGAGTTGGCATTATCTTGCCTACGCCATTTGGTGCTGCAGCCTGTCTCTGGGGCACATGACTGGGTGTAGTTGACAGCTGGGCTTTGTATATTCATCCTAGACAGCCACACACAATGAGGAAAGTAGATGCAACTGCATGGGCCATCTTGGTAGGATGGGAGGAAGGAGCTGGGCCCAGCCTCACTTACACTTGAATAGACTGTGTCCTGCCTCCACATAGAGGGTCGCATCCCCCATGTAGTTAGTCTGGAGCCAGGGCCAGAAAGGCAGGGCACATGTGCACTTCAAAGGCATGCCTCTAGAGGCTTCTCCCCACTCCAAAGAGACAACTGGTTATAAATACTGGACCTCAGACACCAACTCTCCAGTACACTTCTGGACCTGTAGATACTCTGTCAGGAAGAAGGACTGCTCTGCTGCTGAAACGACTGCCACTCTGCTGGACTGCTGCTCCGAAGGGCCGCTGCCCTGCTGGGCTGACTTGCTCCATGCTGCATCTTGCCTAGGTGAGAAGGACTTGTCCTTCATTTCTTGAACCCAGAGTGACTTCAAGGGCTAGTTTGCCGGCCTCTTGATCTGAAGCCTCAGAGACACAACAGGCTTCTAACAACCTGGACTGCCATATGTCAGTCTACCCTGTCAAGTGGTGGCATCCCAGTCCTGGACCCTTGAAAGTGGGATCAAGGTGCTCTGCCAGCCTCTGTGGATCCAGTAGACATGATGCATCTTCTCTGCTGCAAGGTGCAAACCTGAGCAGAACGGATGCATCTCCACTGCTGCATGGATTGGGCTTGTTGCAAAGACCCGCAATGCCTCACAGCCCATTAGAACAGCTACTGCGCGATGCATGCTCAGCACAAGCCGTCACATTCCTTGTCGAAAGCAGCCTCAATGATGTCACTGGAGTCTGCATCGCAACCTTTTAGCTCTTTGGAACTGACGCATCGTCTTGACTGCACACCACATTCTCGATGCCGGACTTTGCATCGCAAGCCTGTCAATAGAATCCTCAACGACAACGCAGGCCCTCGCATCACAGCCTCGCTGAATCGCGGAACTGACCCCTTGCTTTGCCTGCGCATCTTTGACGCTGATCCTCCCAATGCTCCACAAACCAGGATTTAAGGTACTTTGTCTAACTGGATCCCTACAGCCGGCCTGTGCTCCATCGCAGTCGGCCTGAACTTGGGACTTTTCCCGGTCCGGCGCAACCAGATATCCACAGTTGGGGCTTTGTGTTTTTTGGCTCTATTTTCACTAAAATCTTTAAAATTGCATATATCTGGTTCTATTGATTGTTTTTTTTCTCGTTTTGGCCTTGTTTTATCCAGTAAAAATTCTAATTTTCTATATTGGTGTGAATTCTTTTTGTGTGGTGTTTTCACATTATTGCTGTTTGAAGTGTTGTACAAATACTTTACACATTGCCTCTAAGGTAAGCCTTACTGCTTTATGCCAAGCTACTAGGGGGTTGAGAACAGATACATTTAGGGTTGGCTTATGCCTCACCCTGACAAAGATTGTGGTTGCCGTTTTACCAGGGCTCACACCCCAGTCAATCAAGAACCCAATTTCTCAAAGGGGGCATGTCTGGTTAATTAAGATTCTAACCCCCTACTGTCTTATTCCCCAAGAGGAGACATACTGAATGGAAAACACTCTGAATACATGGTATGTTAGTCTTGTTACAATTATTGATTTTCCCAAATAAGCCCTTTATCTGCTTTTAGGAGGGTCAGCTTGTGGACTATACTTTTCCACATTGTGGAATTGTTCATCCCCCTAACATTACATGTGTTGCTACAGTGTTGTCATTTCTTTGTGGGTATGTGCTGTCTCCTGAGATCATACTTTGCTGGATCTGAAGTGGTCTAACCCATTCTGTTCGTGGGTAGCCCTGCCACCTTTCCAACTACCTCCAACCCCCTGCAAACAATCCCCCACTTCGAAACCATCCTAACAAAACCATAAACAAATATAATGATAACACTGTGTAACTATCAATCTGTTAATACAGTTTGTATATGTTGGCCAATCTAATGTTAGCTGATGTTGGCTATGATGAAATGGATACTGGGCGGGTCAGCCTCCATTGGTGTCCATAGTCAGCTTACTCCCCTGGTCCACTGCAAGCAGACTCTACCTTATCTGCGAACATCAAGGGCCTGATTCACAAAGGCAAACTTACATTTTTACAAGTAGTATCTTCATGACTTCAGAATTTCCACACATAAAAAGATAGGACAGTGCTATCTTTTTATCTGTGGAGACTCTGCAGTAGTAAAGATACTTAACTTACACAAAAGTGTGGATCCTCCCGGTGTCCTGTTAGTTATTTAGGGGTGGGTGGAACTTGCGGCGTTTCAATCTGTGGAACTCCACTGAGTTAAATAAAAGCTTTGCAAAATTCTGCAGCGGTAAGTACTGCACATCACGCTCCTTGTGTTGCAATTTAGCATCTATTGCACGAGCAGCACTGAAAAATCAGTGCAAATGGCACCATGCAGTGTGCAAGGGTGCGCGCCCATTCGAGTTGAATCTACTTGAGAAGCAGTCCTTTGACCGTGATCTCCCGCATTAGAAAAAAGCTCACCAGCTCACATTTCTGTAGACTCGTGGGAAACAAAAATTCTGCCATGCGGCAATTGGCAGAACTTAGACAGAGCTCTGTGTTACAAGACTAACGCAGAGTAACCAAATTCCACCAATTCAGTGGGCAGAATAAAACAATCTGCCCACCCCAGGTCATATTCTACTCAGGTGTTCCTTTGCCTGTGCTTAGCTATTGCTCCTCTCTGATTTCTTCTGCCTCTTCTGTTTCAAAGTTAATATGCAACTGGGTGTTGTTAACCTTGTGGAGGTGCTCCAGTGCAGCTTCAGGACATGCTATTATTTCTTCTCTTCTGTGGTTTAGTTCTCTCACCACCACAGCACCTTGTGTCGTTCCAGGCTTTTCGGGCGGAGTAAGTCCCACTGCTTGGAGGCACCTATTTCTTCTGTTGGGTGAACTCAAGCCCAGGATCTCACAGGGCTCTGTTAGTGACATCATAGCCCATTTTTTCCCATGCCAATCGAAATAATGTTTGAAGGGGTGACCGTGTATGAAAATCATTTTTTAAGACAGGAGGTCACAACAGCTGGAAACTGTGGGCAAAATGAAGGGCCGTATTTACAAGAAAGTAACGCAGCGCGGTGCCGCAAGCCATTTGGCTGCGCTGTGCTGCGTTACGTTCAGAGCACAGGGATGCGTCATATTTACAACAATATGACGGATTCCTGTACTCTCCCCTGCACTGGCGCACAATTGGCTGCCATGCACCAATGCAGGCACTCTTGCACAATGGTGCAGGGGGGCCTGCGTGGTGCAAGGGTGCCTGTGTTGCGGGGATTATTGTTTTTGTACAGAAGGGACACCTTCCTGCACAAAAAGAACCACAAAAGGTGTTTTCCTCTTTCTATGCGTGCTGAAGATTGCAGCACGCATAGAAAAAGTAAAAAACAAGGAGAATTAAAAGTATTTCTCCTTGTTGCGCCTCCTTACACCTCCCCTGGGGAGGCGTAGGGTTCTGACGCATTCCCAAGTTTACGAAACCTTGTAAATCTTGGAATGCGGCAGAGTCCATGGGTGTTGCGTGGGAACACCCACAGAAACACCCATGGAATGCCCCTTTCACGCAAATTGCTGCATGAATAGGGGACGTATTTACAGGGACACAAAAAGATATGCAGGGTGGCTTTAAGTGACCTTGTAAATGTGAAGCACCAAATTGCGCCGATTGTGAGTCACAAAAAGTGAGGCACCGGCAGTGCAAGTGGCTTGTAAATGTCTCTGAAATGTTTTACCACATAAATCTATCCTTTCAGTGACAAATGAAGAAATATCAATTACATATGCAATAATAACAGGGAGTATGATGGCTGGAAGCATACACCCGATACAGATTTGTTTCCATGATGAAGGATCTATCTGTATTACTATTCAGTAAGACCAATGGTAATTCAGTGGTGGCAGACATCTTATCTATGAAAAGGACAGTGTCTAGCTCTGGTGGGTGCGATGTCTCAGGGGCTGCCCTATATGCACAGTGGTTATAGGCCCTTGCAGTGGATAATGAGGGGACACATACACAGGAGACAGTACTGGTGAAAGACCCTTTTATTTATAGACTCTGCCCGCAAGGTGTGGTGCGTGACATCCCGGGCAGGGGTGAGCTGGGTGGGGTATTCACACAAAATATCTAAATTAATATATCGCTATACCAATATATCGTCTCCAAAATATTATGATGTGGAAATATCGTCTGCAAGAATATCTTTGTCAATAATATCGATTTTAAGGTAAGTAATATCGATTTTAAAAATTTCGGAGTCATTAATATTGTTTACAAAAATAAAGTTGTTTATAATTTAGTTTTGTAATTATTGTTATGTATTTTAGTATATATTTTAAATATATTTGATGTGAATTTGTTGTATAATTATTGTTTATGTTTTTTAATATAGTTACATTTTTAGTAGTTATGAAATGTAATTTAATTATTTTTTGTAATTGTTTGTACCATAGCGGGTTGTAGGTTTATAGGGGTACTGGGTGGGAAGTAATTTAATTATAACAAATTAAAAATTAGTTTTTAATTCATATTATTTATTTAATTGATAATTAATTTTTTTAATTGTGCAATACATATTTATTTTAATTTTAATTTTAGGTGTGGATTGTGGGGTTTATGGGGGTACAGGGTGGGAAGTAATACAATTGTTATTAATGAGTAATTATTTGTTAATTAATATTATTTCCTTAATTGATAATTAATTATGTTAATTGTGTACAATTTTGTTTTTAATTTTAGGTGCGGTTTGTGGGGTTTATAGGGGTAAAGGGTGGTAAGAAAATTAATTCAAATGTATTAATAATTAGTTGTTAATTAATTCATTATGTTAACTGTAATTATTTTATTTTTATTTTAGGTGCGGGTTGTGGGAATTTTAGTGGTACAGAGTTGGAAGTAAATTAATTATAAGTAATTAATATTTAGTTTTAAATTATTAATAATTATTTGATTGATAATTATTTATGTTCAATCAGTCAATCAATCAGGGAGTTTTTAAGCGCGCTACTCACCTGTGAGGGTCTCAAGGTGCTGGGGGGGGGGGAGCAGCTCTGGTCAGTCGAAGAGCCAGGTCTTGAGGGTCTTCCTGAAGATGTGCAGGGTGGGGTTGATCGGCAACTCGTTCCAGGCCTTGGCTGCAATGTAGGAGAAGGTTCTTCCACCCGTTCTTGCTCTGCGGATGCCTCGGGGGTTCTGCGAGTGCGAGGTCAGTGGATCGGAGGTTCCTCTTGGGTACGTGGAAGGAGATTCTGTTGTTGAGGTAGTGGGGTCTGGTGTTGTGGAGGCATTTGTAGGCGTGAGTGAGTATCTTGAAGGTTACTCTTTTCTCGGCGGGAAGCCAGTAGAGGTTACACAGGTGCTGGGTGATGTTTTCATGTCGAGGGATGCCGAGGAGCAGTCTGGCTGCGGTGTTCTGTACGGTCTGGAGTTTGCGGAGCAGAGACTTGTTGATCCCGGCGTAGAGGGCGTTTCCGTAGTCCAGTCTGCTGGTTATGAGTGCATGGGTGACGGTCTTCCTAGATTCGGGGGGGGGATCCATTTGAAGGTCTTTCGGAGGATGCGGAGGGTGTTGAAGCAGGTGGAGGTGACGGCGTTGACCTGCTGGTTCATGGAGAGGGAGGAGTCGAGTACAATGTTGAGGTTTTGGGCGTGGTGTGGGGGTGGGGGTGGGGGAGCTGCCGAGGGCGGTGGGCCACCAGGAGTTGTCCCATGCAGAGGGGGAGGGTCCGAGGACGAGGAACTCAGTCTTCTCTGAGTTGAGCTTCAGGCAGCTGCTGCTCATCCAGGATGCAACGTCTTTCATTCCTTCCTGGAAGTTGAGTCTGGTGGTGATAGGGTCTTTGGTGAGGGAGAGGATGAGCTGAGTGTCGTTGGTGTAGGATATTATGCTGAGTCCATGCTGTCTGACGATGGCAGCGAGGGGGGCCATGCAATGTTGAAGAGCGTGGTGCTGAGCGGCGATCCTTGGGGTACTCCGCAGTTGATTTCCGTGGGTTCGGAGAGGAAGGGTGTAAGTCTAATTCTTTGGGTTCTGCCGGTGAGGAAAGATCGGAGCCAGTCGAGAGCGGTTCCCTGTATGCCGGCTTCCTGGAGTCTGGCAGTGAGTGTGCAGTGGGAGACGGTGCTGAAGGCTGCTGAGAGGTAGAGTAGGATCAGGGCTGCGGTGTGTCCTTGGTCGAGGAGGGTGCGGATGTCGTCTGTGGCGGCGATTAGGGCAGTCTCAGTGCTGTGGTTGCTGCGGAATCCGGACTGGGAGGGGTCGAGGATGAAGTTTTCTTTGATTAAGTTTGTTAGTTGGATGTTGACGGTCTTCTCTGTGACTTTGGCTGCGAAGGGGAGGAGGGAGATGGGTCGGTAGTTCTTGAGGTCTGTGGGATCTGCTGAGGGCTTCTTGAGTAGGGGTCTGACTTCTGCAGGTTTCCAGTCGTCGGGAAAGATGCCGGTTTCAAAGGTGGCGTTGATGGTGCGTCGTAGTTCGGGAGCTATGGCGGCGGTGGCTCTGTAGAAGATGTGCGGGGGGAATTATGTTTATTGTACAACTACATTTTTTTAACTTACATTTTAGGTGTGGGTTGTGGGTTTTGTAGGGGTATAGGGTGGGAAGTAAATTAGTTTTAATTAATGTATAATTTATTTTGTAATTGATATTAATTATTAAATTGCTAATTAATTAGGTTATGCGTGTAAAACATTTTTTGTTAAGTTAACTTTAAGGAGTGTGTTGTGTGGGGGTATATTGTAGGAAGTAAATTAATTATAATTAAGTAATAATTTTTTAAGCAATGATAATTAGTTTCTTTATAAATATTTATGTTAATTATGTAAATAATTTGTTTTTTAAAGGTAAGTTTTAGGTGCCGTTTGTGAGTTTTGAAGGGGTGTAGGGTGGGTATTGGGTGGAAAGTAGCTAAAATAAAATTATTTAATAAATATTTTTGGGTTATTAACTAATTTTTAAATACATTTATTTATTTAAATGAAAACTGTAATATAACAATATTTGTAGTTATTTATGATATGTATTTAACATTGTCATATGTATTTATTTTATTTTATTTTTAATATAAAATATATTTGTATTGTTTTACATTTTTATATTTTTATTTGTTTACTATGTTTTTGTATTTATTTTATTGTGTCGTAGAGAATTTGTTTGTTTCTAATGTTGCACTGACTGGAGTGGGAATAGTAAATTTTACACCTTCGTAATCCAACACTTTCTCTACTGCCCACTGACTGTCAGAGAGTGACTTTGGGGGCCCCTAGCAGGGCCCTCTTCTTTCCTGGCACTACGGTTGAGGCCCTAAGGGGGGCACCGATGGTGCCCCCCTTTACATCCCTGCACCGTGAGGTGCCTGCCACATGGTGCAGGGATGTGCAAAATCTTTCATTTTACAATGGGAGCTTGTGATGCGGCCGTTTCGGATCACCGCACACGCTCCCATTGTAAAATGGAAGTTTGTGACCGCACCATGTGCGGTCGCATCCTAATTGTGGTGTCGGGACCGCCGACCGGAGGTCGGTTGGTTCTGCATCCGCAGCGATGTCACATCGTAGTCCCAAAGTATAAAAAATGTCCTTGCAATCTTTTTGTTCTTCAGTAAAGATAAAGATAAACAGTGAAGTGATCAGCAAGGCACCCAACTGCCCCTGAATACCAGACATAATGTAGAAGTAGGCCCCTTAGTGGTTCCAACTGCTAAAAGCCAAAAATCAACAGATATGTTATGTGATGTGATGGGATGTTACGTTACTTTATGTTATGTTGATTTGTAGAGCATGCTAATCACCCATGAGGGTATCCAGGCACTAGAAAGGGTAACAATAGTAGCAAAGGAGCGAAGAACACAGCGAAAAATCTGTGAATTAAAGCATTGTGATGCATCTCCGTACAGTACATACAGTAATTACCTCCTTAATACATGGCCTAAACAGCTTCAAACAGGAAATGACTTCACAGGAAAACAATCTACTACATCGGGGATTGAGGGTAATAGTCTATGGACAGATTGCCTTAGCAAGAGTCATTTATAAGTTTTGTATATGTCACTTTCCTTGAATTCATGTCAGTGCTCTTTATGCTCTTTGCTCCTATCGACTAATGGAACACCCCTCTGGATGGCTGCGAATGTATCCTCTGGGTGACTGTGAACAATCCAGACGGCAAGGAGGCCCATGCTTGTGGCATCCAACAACATGTTGTTAAGGAGGGCGTAGAGTATACCTTCTTCCTTTGAACGTATGAAGTCTATGGAAAGCTCTTTTTATAGCTGTCAGCACAGCTCTAGACACAGATCTCAGCATGGATGCAACATTAAGTCAGGTGTAAATGTGCTTTTAAAGGTAATGCACAATTGGTTAGTGTTTTGAACAATGTTAAGTAAATGTTTGCTCTACTTGCAACCAAGCACTGACATGGGCTTAAATCCGTATTTTTGGAAGTATTTCCAAAGTGACATTCTTGATTTAAAGTATTTGTGCTAACTTCTTTTAGTTCTTTTAGCAAATTCCTAGAAATGTCTTGCAGCATTTTATTAACTAATGAAAATAAAAATGTACACATTCGATTTTTCTGACCTATACTACAAAAGTGTACCTAATGTGGTTGTCGGATTTCTCTCTAAATGTTTAATCTGTCTGGACTGGTAGCATAATTCCATCCTTTCAGCTGTTTATTTTTGTGGTTTGATTCAAAGAAATGTTTCTCATACCTCATCAATTCCCAAGAGAGATGCTTGAAAAGACCCATGTTAATCCTTTCCAGGACAAACGCCTCCTATCACTACAGTTCTCCCCCATCTAAAATAAGCTTTTAAACAAATTCTAGGACACAATTTTCCTTCAGAGGAAGGGCCAATGCAGACATATAGGCCCATTTGACCACAACGGATGAGAGGAGTTGTGCTCAAGAGTAGGTTCTATTTTAATCCTCTGGTGCCTGATATGGGCTGACTTTAGGGGCGTTGGGAGAAGAAGGATTCTATGCAAGGTTTGATGCTGCTATCTAGAAGAGTTGTACCCCAAAGCAGTATCAAATTGTTTACACACTAAAGCAACAATTTGACTCAAGAGCCGGGTCATACTGTGGTAATAGTTAAGCAGAAAGCTTGCAAGAACTTTATACTTCTTCATCTTGGAAACTTTGCCAATCACAGCTGGGTTTATATATTAAAATCTGTTGTACACCACTTTGAGGGGGAAAGACAGAAGATTACCTACTTGGAAGAATTCCACCCTGTTGAAAAATTATGGAGAGGAGACTTTAACTCTCACCTGACCCTCTGGACCCGGAAGTTGCTTTCCGTGCTAGCCTTTTGCTGATCCTACCAAGAAAAAAGGGAGTGCAGTTTCTGACTAGTGTGTCAGACTTCTGTTGTAACTTCTTTCCTGATGTTTTGAAAGTGTGGAAGATCCTGCATACAGAAACAGATGACTAGGCATGAACGAAAACAGCAAACCAGTAATGACTAGACGGTTGGCTTTAGACCTGAGTGGAAGTGGTGAGAAGCCTTGTTACTATTTTAGTCAAGTAAGTGTTTTTATAGAGCTCTGAAGATTCATAGGCTGGTCTTGACAACCCTTCCTTTTGAGAAGGAATGTAAGATGAGAGCATGCACAAAGACCCTGCAGGTGCCTTAACGGTAGCTTAAGTAATTTTATGGAGTCAACATACATCTAGATTTCTGCCAAGAACTTCTTCCCCTTGATTTCAGTGATCAGCCCATATCCAAACACTCTTGAAACTACTAAACTACTGTGTTATCCATTGGAAGAAGACGTACACACACGCATACATGCACGTACATGCGCACACACATACATTTTACATCTGAACTTGTGTGAGTGTAGGGACACCTTCATTATACAACCAGTCAATCTGAATTATTGGCTATATTTGATGTTGTTAGTCATGCATTAATTTTTATTGTACATTTTTAAATGAATAATGTTTGTAGAGCACAGGCTAGATAAATAATAAAAGCAAAATTGCAGTATTGTGAAACTGTATTTTCTCTGTATAGTTCACAGTATTTGAAAGCCTTTTATTATACCATTCAATTTCATCTGATAATTCTGTTCAAGAAATAGAGACAAGGAAATCTTAATTGTCGTTAAATTTACAAGGAACCTTTCAATGAGCAATAGGGAAACCCCTGGTTTCTGGGACAATACTATTTACTAATCCTATTACGTAGTTAATGATTACATAACCAGTATTGTTTTCAGTGCACATTGTGATCTCAGTATTATGTACGTGCCGTTGTGAAGGTTTAGTCCATTGTTTTTGTACAAGACACAAATGCCTCACTCTGGCAGGTTGTCAAAAAATAGGTATTGCCTCTGCGTGTATGACTTAGGCATCATTAATTTGTTCGCACAATTTAAGAATATTTGTAGCTTTGCAATAAAAAAGTTGATTTATTTCTTTGCAGGTGTGTCTTTGACTTGATTGCCTTGAGTGGGCCCAGTACTAGGAAGAAGTGCATGCCATGGCATTTTTATTATTTCGTCCCATCCCCCTCGCTGCCTTTTACTATATTTAGAAGAATCCACTCCTTTCTTCACCTTCCTCCCTTCTTTTTAGCAATATTTTATACCTTTAAAGCTGCAGAGTGTTCCCTCAACTTTTGCTTTTGTCAGCAATGGTCTCGTTGCTCATGCCTCAGTGCTTCTTCGAGCACTTGACAGTATGTACAAACAGAAAATCAAACATGCAACAGGTATTTTATGCCCAATGCAGAACATAAAATTGTAAATGAATAACTCCCAGCGGAGTGATATTTTTTTTACCTCGATTTCCTTCGAACTCCGCTATGGAAAACACGATTCTATGTCAGGAGCGGAGGCGAGGATTATGCTTTTCTCTCTTCGCTTTAATCATTGAAATCACAAACAGCAGCCATTAGATTAAAGCAAAACTACATTTCCCATAACACCAGGTAAAAACAAACAGAAAACTCCATTAGTCCTTTCTCAGTGTCCATTATCCAGGCTGAATAACTCCTGCTGTCACTTCCTGTAACCCCTCTTTCTTCGCTGCTCGGCAGCTAGTTAAGTACCTTTGGTCCTTTCTTGCTTGTATTGTTTGTAAATGTGTGCGCTGCGCTAACAGATTTGGTTTATTTTGTCAGGGTGCCTTTTCTTTACAGAGCCCTGTCTGGCCGCGGGAACGCTCGGCGCTCCTTACGCGGTTCCCTTTCCACCCGTTAGAGGGCGCTGTGGGGGGTCCGCAACTCGCTGGCTACGGAGCGCGCATCCCGTGAGGGATTCCTCTGTCGCGCTCCGTTAGCCTGTTGCTGCTTGCGTCCCCCGGCTGCCTGTGAACGCCCAGAGAGTCTGGGGCGGTATTTTAAGATCCCTGGTTAATTTCCCAACGCCCGTCAGGGTCGGTAGTGGTGCGGTGCACCAGAGCTGTGCTCACTCACGCCCTGCAAGTTCTTGAACAGGGTAAGCAGCGTGCTGGGCTGCAGGCCTTAGCTGGGACACCTTCTGACAGACAAGCTGTACCCCTAAGCCTGTGTGGGTGTTGGGTGTCCTGGGGCTTACGCCTCCCCAAAATTTTGTGCCACTGGCCATTCAAATATTTACCTGAGAGACCCTCAGTTTTCACATTCACACGCAGTGTGGCCCTGCTCTCATAGGGAACCCTAGCCTATCGAGGTGTGTGAGGTGCACCCTACTAACTTAATATGGAGCAGGATTACTAGGAGGAGGAGGATTCCTTGTCATACTTGCAATGTGATGATAATTTCTATGAGGCAATAGATACATCCATCTATCGGGCCGTCAATGAGTTGATGACGCCCATGGAACAGAGGTTGGCCGATAAAATTGCGCAGGAATGCGCCAAAATGGCGCAGTCAAGCGCGGGCGCCTCTGCAGTTTCCCCCCAGGTTCAGGATTCTGACCAAGCATCTGGGGAGGGCCCGCCCCCTCCCAAGAAGAAGTGTGACACAGTGTGCGCGCCTCAAAAAGGCTTTTCTGGCAAAAACAGCGCAGGTAGAGGCCCCGCAGGAACTTCCGCCCCCGATTCGGTTTCCCTTCCGCAAGAGTCTTCGCCACCCCAGGAAGATTCCCCCGAGGAGTCAGATGAAGAGGCGGGTTCCTCGAGGTCGTGGCGTCCGTCCGGTCCTTCTGAACCCCCTAAAGCGGGTATGTCAGACATGCTAGACCCAGACGATATCGTTCATCCACGCTCGGCTGAGTGGAGCCCCGCAGACAAGGTAGCGCAGTACATGGCGGCTCACCTCAGGAAGCCTCTGGAGAACGAACCCGTAGCAGACTCAAAGCGGAGTGCCCTCGCTTCACGCTGGAGGGAAAGGTGGCGCTTACACCAGATATAGATGCTAAAATGGCCACATTCCTAGCGAAGTTCATCAAAGATCCCAAAAAGGGGATAGACCGGTCCTGGCGAGCTTGCCAGGACAAGCTTTTGGATGCCATCGGTCCCATGACCAAAATCCTGGACATGGCCGAAGAGGCCCGCGTTTCCGACTCACTGATTGCACCGGATGTTCTCTCTGCATGGGCGCAGCGAGCTATCTGTTTTATGGGAAACACTAACTGCGCCCTGTCGACGGAACGCCGGCGGTCCCTATTAATTAAGGTGGACCCCAAGTTAGGCGACTTGGCATCCTCGGAAGCGGGGGCAGTCGCGCAAGGGGGCTTGTTTGGCGAGCCTTTCGTCAAGGAATTAGGGAAATTTGTACCAACATTTAAGTCCCTTGACAAGGCCCAGACGAACATCAGGCGGGTGTTCCATCCTCGGGTTTTCCAAGGGGCCGGGCGTGGCAGGGGCTGCACACCCGGCCGCTTCGCAACCCAGAACCCCCAAAATCGGGGGCAAGGCTCCGGACGCGGGCAGTATCAGGCAAGCCCACGTTTTAATAACTTCTACCCAACAAGAGGTCAACGTTTCAAAGGCCGCGGCGGATACAAAGGCGGCAACAACGGAAATTCCAACGGTGAGTGTTTTGCCTTCAGCGCAGTTGCGAGTAGGGGGCCGGTTAGCGCAGTTCCTCCCCTCTTGGGAGGCGGTTACAGGAGACGCTTGGGTCCTACAGACAGTGCAGGGATTCCAAATAGAGTTTTACGGCTCCCCCATCAGTTTGCCCTCCTTCGGCCAATCTCTTTTTCCTCCGCCGATGTAGCAATGAAAGACGAGGCTGTGGCCGACCTCCTCTATAGAGGGGCGATTTGCAGCACAAAGGTCCATCCGGGGGTTTTCCTGAGCAACATCTTTTTGGTCAACAAGACCGATGGGGGTCGGAGACCGGTTATCAACCTCAAGGATTTCAACGAGTGGCTCGTATATCGCCACTTCAAGATGGAGGGTATTCATCTCCTCAGGGATGTGCTGCTTCCATTCGATTGGATGGTGCACCTGGACCTGAAGGATGCATACCTGACAGTTCCGGTTTTCCCTCCCCACAGGCGATTCCTCCAGTTTCTCTGGCGCGATCAGGCTTACGAGTTCCTAACTCTGCCCTTCGGCCTTTCGTCCGCCCCGTGGTGTTTCACCAAGGTGCTCAAACCGGCGGTAGAATTGTTGCGCACGCAAGGGGTCCAGTTAATTGTTTACCTGGACGACATACTTATCCTGGCACAGTGCCCCTCAAGATTGAGAGCGCATCTCCAGATGGCGGTGGACCTTCTTCAAGGATTGGGGTTTGTGATCAACGAATGGAAATCGCTCCTGGTCCCAACGCAGAGAGCGACTTTTCTGGGTTTCGTCATAGATTCCACGTCCTCCTCTCTCAGCCTTCCCTCGCGGAAGGTTGCGAAGATTCGGCACGAGATCCGCCTAACCTTAGCCAAGTAACGAACCTCATTGAGGCAAATCGCACGTCTGGTGGGCCTGCTCTCGGCTTCGATTCAGGCAATTTTTCCCGGGCCATTACACTATCGGGCCTTACAACGCCTGAAGGCGCATCATTTGAGGAGGGGTCTCACGTACTCCCAGGTAGTCCCTCTGACGGACGAGGTGAAAGAAGAGTTAGAATGGTGGCTAGTGCATATGGAGGCCTGGAACGGAAAACCTATCTTCGGCTCCATTCCCGACTTGGTGATAGAGTCGGATGCTAGCAGGGCAGGCTGGGGCGCTCGGTGTGGGGACTTCTCCACCGGCGGAAGTTGGTCTCCTCAAGAACAACGTTTGCACATAAACTGCCTGGAACTATTGGTGGGGTCCTTCGCAGTTCGCTGCTGGACCAAGGATCGGATTCAGTCTTTGGTGCTCTTAAAGATGGACAATGTCTCGGCTGTGAGGTACATCAACCATCTGCGAGGCACCAAGTCTCGTGCGTTGGCGAACATGGCCAAGGACTTCTGGACTTTCTGCCTCGACAATCAGGTCTATGTGAGGGCAGAGTATCTCCCAGGACGGGACAATCAGGTGGCGGACTGGCACTCCCGCTATTTACGGGATGCCAGTGTCTGGAAACTGGACTCGCAAGTTTTCAACCTGCTAGCGGATCGATGGGGCCCTTTCTCCATCGACCTGTTTGCGTGCCGGCTCGACCACCAACTCCCACGGTTCTTCAGTTGGAGACCGCACCCGATGGCGGTGGCGACGGACACATTCACTCAGGACTGGAGTCAGGAGAACGGGTATGCATTTCCTCTGTTCTCAATGATCACGCGGACGGCGGCCCTGGTCCGCAGACAGAAGGCAGCTGTGGTTCTGGTAACCCCGCTCTGGAGGTCGCAAGTTTGGTTTCCAGTTCTTCTGGAACTTTCTTGGGCTTCTCCAATCCGACTCCCCCAATTTCCTCGCATTCTGACTAATCCCAAGGGCGAGCCACATCATCTTGTGGAGGAGGGCTCGTTACGTCTCATGGCCTGGCGGATTACAGGCAAAGATGGAGACTCCCAGGACTTTCGCAACACACAGAGCTATTGCTCTCCAAAGCCTGGTCAGACAGCACATCCAAACGTTATCGGTCCGCTTGGACACAATGGGTATGTTGGTGTATGCGAAGGGAGGTGGATCCCGTGGTCGCAGATTTGACACAGGTCCTCAATTATTTAGCGTCCTTAGCGGAGAAAGGTTTGGCCTACAGGTCGATTAATACCGTAAGATCTGCCATCTCAGTGGGTCATGCTCCGGTCGATGGGGCTCCGCTGGGCGAACACCATTTTGTTTGCAAGCTGCTGCGTGGGATTCGGTTGTCTCTTCCTCCGGAACCCCGGTATTCAGTCCTGTGGGATGTAAACGTAGTGTTAAATCTCCTCCTCTCCTGGCAACCCAATCGGTTTCTTTCACGAAAGGAAATTTCAGCAAAGCTGGCTATGTTGTTATGCCTGATCTCATGCAGGAGAGTTTCCGACGTCCGGGCTTTGGACATTACAGCTAGAGTTTTCTCCCCAGAAGGGGTAACTTTTACAGTGAGTAGACGCACTAAGTCAAACACACGCACGATCTCTTATCCAGCTTTCGCAGATTCCCCGAAACTCTGTGTGGTACAATGCCTTAAAGCCTATGAGGAGGCTACGGAGGAAGTCCGCCCACCGGGCGAACGACAACTCCTAATAGCGCTTAAAAAACCGTTCAAAGCGGTTTCTTCACCCACTATCGCCCGATGGGTCCGATGGGTAATGCAAGAGGCGGGCATTAGTACGAAAGCATTCGGGGCCCATTCAGCACGGGGAGCGATGGCTTCCAAAGCCTTCAGCCTAGGTGCTCGTTTGGAGGATCTCATGAGAGCGGCAGACTGGTCCTCGGACTCCACGTTTAAAAGGTTTTATTTCAAACCGGTGCTGAATGTGGCCCAGATGGTGGTAAGTAAGCTTTGAAGGAGCATAATCCTCGCCTCCGGTCCTGACCTAGAATAGAAATTTGCCTAGCCTACGAGAAGGTAAGTTTCAATACTATTAAGGACACGGAGGCGAGGATTATCCCTCCCAGCAACCAGAATGGATGCAGACCCACCCACATGCGGCCTTTAATATGACGTTGGCTTGATGATACTGTGCATATGTAGCGTATGGGAGTAAGTAACCTTTCTTTGTCAGAAGTGTTCTATGGCTCAGCCTATAACATGACGCTGCTTTGAAGATATAATGCATATGTAACTTGCATGTACTTCTTGAATCGCATTGCCTCTGCTGACGCATATTGTCTTTTCAGGTAACCAGGGATCGAAGCAAGAGGCGTAAAAGAGGAGCATAGCGTGACTTCCACGAAGAAAGAGCGGTTACAGGAAGTGACAGCAGGAGTTATTCAGCCTGGATAATGGACACTGAGAAAGGACTAATGGAGTTTTCTGTTTGTTTTTCCCTGGTGTTATGGGAAATGTGGTTTTGCTTTAATCTAATGGCTGCTGTTTGTGATTTCAATTATTAAAGCGAAGAGAGAAAAGCATAATCCTCGCCTCCGTGTCCTTAATAGAATTGAAACTTACCTTCTCGTAGGCTAATCAAATTTCAATTCTTGTTGGAAGCTAGCCATGTCCAATTCTATGGCTACTTCTTCAGAGTGACTTGGAATCATGTTCTGTGTGGCACCTGCATTATATTGTTTTCTTACTTTGACTGCAACAGGTAGATGTGATTCAGAACTCAGGCATAAACTCAGATCTCTAGCTGTGCAGACCAGCATCTTCATCAATGCACGCTCTATTACTGTCAGCTAGCCCCATTGAACATCTCTTTTGTATTCGCCAATTTCACTAAGGGCTCTATTACTAGTTTAGCAGTGCGGAGCTGGGTCCACCCCACCGCCGCACCGCCAAACCCGTGGTGTGGCCGGCTTTTTTTGGTGTTCCCACGGTGGGCACCCCAATGGAAAAGCCAAAAGCAGTTTCTGCGTGGCATGGACTAAAAAGTCCATGTCATGCGGGAACTGGTGTGCATGCACGCACACAGTGGGGCACATGCTGTCCCCCCCTGTATACATCCACAGGGCAGCGAGGCGGGCCCCCTTTGTTTCCTCTCCGTCAGGGTTTCATGGAGGAGGAACTGCCATGACAACTCTGGCGGAGAGGAGACTCCTAATATGCTGGGGTTAACCGCGGCGGTCCTGCCAAGCATTTAGATGCCTCTACACTGCCAGACTCGTAATCAACCCCTAAGTGTGCTGGGACTTGACTTGTAGTGAAAAACTACACTTTACAGCATACGTAGTGAGTGCTGATTTTTAGTAGCATGATACAGGGCCAGTTGATAGCTCTTCATTTCGAACCGAGAACGTGGGAAAAACATCTTTGTGATATTCTCATTTAAAACAGAGGCTACAAAACTGCCACAGTCAGATCAAAACCACTTACTTCTAGTCTTCTATTTCCACAGACAACAACCGCACAAATGAATTATTTTAGGTGTATCAAGAAATGATCACAACCCTTTTACATTACCCTAACATTCACCTTTCTCAACAGTTCTGTGAACGCATAACGTTTTTCTTCAACAACAAAGCTTTTAAACTCCAGTCAAATCTGAATTATTTCTTCTCACCCTCTGAAAACTTCTTTCCACATCCTAGTTGCTTACGGCTGTCGCTCACTCATACCCAAGATCAACACATTTTTTAACAAACTGAAATCTGAAAATGTGGCCGAAATTTGGTCAATCCGCCGTAGTGCCAGTTATCACAAGATTTGTCAACACTTCCCTGCTTTCAGGAGTTGTACCCAATAAACTCAAATAGGACATCATTACACCCCTTCTCAAAAAGACCAATGCCAACCTAAAACATCTAGAAAACGTCAGACCAATTTCTGTTCTCCCAAAAATTGCCAAAATTCTGGGTGGAGGAATGGTATAAATTGCCTGCTGCCAAGACAAGCTTCCCTCACTGATGTCTGGGCTCCCATCGTTTTCCTTTGTCTTCCGTTTTTCTCCACATTAGAGTTATTTTGCTACGGACAGGGCGCTTTGCTGCAGCGCGGGGACACACTAGTGAGTGTAACCAGGCGCTTTACAAGCTCACTTATTATTATTATTAAAAGTGAGCTACTCTTGGAGTTTCCAGAAATGGTAGAGACTTAAGTTTAGATTTGCTGCCTCCTGAGAAGTAATGAAAGCTGCATGTTGAGTGTAACTCCAGTTCCAAGGGATGTGGTCCTGCTAGTGACAAAGCCGTACCTCACTTTATTGAAAAGACAGTATTTGGAGGTGTGAGACAGCTTCCCTTGGCTGATCTTAAATTTTATGGTTAATTTTTGGACTTGGTTATCACCACAAAAAAAGTCAATCTACATCTTTTAACCCCTTCGATGCTCATGACGGAATGGTTCCGTCATGAGCATCGGTGCCCCTGTGCTCATGACGGAACCATTCCGTCATGAGGCCAGGGGCACGAAATCCCTCTGCTGCAGACAGCAGAGGGATTTCTATTTCACCCCTGTGACCTTGGAAGCTGGGGAAGAGCTTCCCAGCTCCCAAGGTCCCTCCCTGGTTTCTGTGCCATGAGGATCAGCGCGCACGTCGCGCTGTTCTCATTGCACAGAAATCGAAACTGAAATGAGCCTTTAGGCTCATTTCAGTTTCACTTTCTATGTGCTCAGGGGCTATCTCAGCCCCCGGGCACGTAGAAAGACGGGAGAGGTATAATTGGAAAGGGAGAATCTCCTCAGTGGATCCCTGCTTGGGGATCGCCCCAGGAGGGCGATCCCCAAGCAGGGATCCACCCACTAGACACCAGGGAGGGGAGCGGCCCCTTGGGCAAGGGCTTTTGCTCCCCCAATTTTTTGGGTGCGATTTAGTCTTTGTCCCCCGGGGGCAGATGAGGGCAGTAGCCCCCAATCTGCTCCCTCGGGGGGCAAAAAGCCCACTAGACCCCAGGGATATTTTTGATTGCCGCATAATTTATTAGGGTGGGGGCTGCCCATAAAGGGCATGTCCATGCCTCCACCCCGCAAAATTTACAGCCTTTCTGCCCCCCGTGGGGGAAAAAAGCCCACTATACGCCAGGGATTTCTAAAAAAATTAATTTGTGGTGGGGGCTGCCCAATATGGGCATGCCCATGCCCCCACCCACCCCCGCAAAAATGACAGCCTTTCTGTCCCCCTGAGGGCAGCTGGGAGCATTAGCCCCAAATCTGCCCCCGGGGGCAAAAGCCCAGTAGACGCCAGGGATTTTATGGGCAAATTTTAATTAGGGTGGGGGCATTGGCATGCCCATTTTGGGCAGCCCCACCCTAATTAAAATTTGCCCAAAAACTCCCTGGTGTCTAGTGGACTTTCTGCCCCCCTGGGGGGCAGACGGGGGTATAAGCCCCCAATCTGCCCGGCCGGGGGGCAAAAAGCCCCCAAGACGCCAGGGATTTTTTTTGGGCAAATTTGAATTAGGGTGGGGGCTGCCCAAAACGGGCATGTCAATGCCCCCACCCGCAACAATTACAGCCTTTCTGCCCCCCCGGGGGGGCAAAAAGCCCACTAGACGCCAACGATTACGCTCGGTTTTTATGTGTGGGGGGTGGGGGCTGCCCAGAATGGGCATACCAATGCCCCTACCCCCCCAAAAAATAGCCACAGTGTTTCTGCCCCCTTGGGGGCATATCGGAGCAACCCCACCCCGATATCCCCCAGGGCGGCAGAAAGCCGACTAGGCACAGATTTTTTTAGCAATATGCCTACCTGTGGATTTTGGGCCCTAGCGCAGCCGGCACAGAGGGAAACCTAGCAAACCTGTACATTTTTAAAACTAGACACCCAGGGGAATCCAGGATGGGGTGACTTGACTGGCTCTCACCAGGTTCTGTTACCCAGAATCCCTTGCAAACCTCAAAATGTGTATAAAAACACATTTTCCTCACATTTCTGTGGTGGAAAGTTCTGGAATCTGTGTGATCCACAAAATTCCACTCATCCCGCATTCCCCAAAGTCTTCCGAGAAAAATGGTACCTCACTTGTGTGGGTGGGTCAAGTACCCGCGACAGTCAAGGGCCCAAAACCTAGTGAGGCGACATCAAAATTACCTATCACAAACCAACCTGGTTTTGCACGGGGGGTTACCTGGGTTTTTGGCCCCGGGGTCGGCGGCCATCTAGGGAAACCTACCAAACCCACACATTTCTGAAAACTAGACACCAGGGGGATTCCAGGGAGGTATGGCTTGCGTGGATCCCCCAACGTTTTCTTACCCAGAATCCCCTGCAAACCTGAAATTTTGCTGAAAAAATCACTTTTTCACACATTTGTGTGTGGAAAGTTGTGGCATCACCGGGCTGACACAAATTTCCTACCACCCAGCGTTCGCCCAGGTCTCCCAATAAAAATGGTGCCTCACTCGGGTGGGAGGCCCAAGTACCCGCGACAGGCAAGGGCCCAAAACGTATTGAGGCGACATCAAAATTGCATATCACAAAACGACCTGGTTTTGCAAGGGAGTCCCATGACTTTTTGGCCCGGGGCTCGGCGGTCACCTAGGAAACCTACCAAACCACACATTTCTGAAAACTAGACACCCGGGGATTCCAGGGAGGTATGGCTTGCGTGGATCCCCCAACGTTTTCTTACCCAGAATCCCCTGTAAACCTGAAAATTTGCTGAAAAAAATCACTTTTTTCACACATTTGTGTGTGGGAAAGTTGTGGCATCACCGGGCTGACACAAATTTCCTACCACCCAGCGTTTGCCCAGGACTCCCGATAAAAATGGTGCCTTGCTCGGGTGGGAGGCCCAAGTACCCGCGACAGGCAAGGGCGCAAAACGTATTGAGGCGACATCAAAATTGCCTATCACAAAACGACCTGGTTTTGCAAGGGGGGTCCCGTGACTTTTTGGCCCGGGGCTCAGCGGCCACCTAGAGAAACCTACCAAACCCACACATTTCTGAAAACTAGACACCCGGGGGATTCCAGGGAGGTATGGCCTGGCTGGATCCCCCAACGTTTTTGCCTATCACAAAATGTTTTGGGCCCTTGCCTGTCGCGGGTACTTGGGCCTCCCACCCGAGTGAGGCACCATTTTTATCGGGAGACCTGGGGTAACGCTCGGTGGTAGGAAATTTGTGTCAGCCCGGTGATGCCACAACTTTCCCACACACAAATGTGTGAAAAAAGTGATTTTTTCAGCAACATTTCAGGTTTGCAGGGGATTCTGGGTAAGAAAACGTTGGGGGATCCACGCAAGCCGTACCTCCCTGGAATCCCCCGGGTGTCTTCTTTTCAGAAATGTATGGGTTTGGTAGGTTTCCCTAGGTGGCCGCCGAGCCCCGGGCCAAAAGTCATGGGACCCCCTTGCAAAACCAGGTCGTTTTGTGATAGGCAATTTTGATGTCGCCTCAATACGTTTTGGGCCCTTGCCTGTCGCGGTACTTGGGCCTCCCACCCGAGTGAGGCACCATTTTTATTGGGAGTCCTGGGGAACGCTGGGTGGTAGGAAATTTGTGTCAGCCCGGTGATGCCACAACTTTCCCACACACAAATGTGTGAAAAAAGTGATTTTTTCAGCAAAAGTTCAGGTTTGCAGGGGATTCTGGGTAAGAATACGTTGGGGGATCCATGCAAGCCATACCTCCCTGGAATCCCCGGGTGTCTAGTTTTCAGAAATGTGTGGGTTTGGTAGGTTTCCCTAGGTGGCCGCAGAGCTAGGGTTCAAAAACTACAGCTAGGCACTTTGCAAAAAAAGGGTCATTTTTCAATGTGAAAATGTGGTGTGTCCACGTTGCGTTTTGCGCTGTTTCCTATCGCGGGCACGAGGCCTACCCACACAAGTGAGGTACCATTGTTCTCGGAAGACTTTGGGGAATGCGGGGTGGGTGGAATTTTGTGGATCCACGCAGATTCCAGAACTTTCCACCACAGAAAAGTGAGGAAAATGTGTTTTTTTTTACAATGTTTTAGGTTTGCAAGGGATTCTGGGTAACAGAACCTGGTGAGAGCCAGTCAAGTCACCCCATCCTGGATTCCCCTTGGTGTCTAGTTTTCAAAAATGTATAGGTTTGCTAGGTTTTTCTAGGTGCCGGCGGAGCTAGGGTTCAAAAACTACAGCTAGGCACTTTGCAAAAAAAGGGTCATTTTTCACTGTGAAAATGTGGTGTGTCCACATTGCGCTTTGCGCAGTTTCCTGTCGCGGGCACTAGGCCTACCCTCACAAGTGAGGTACCATTTTTCTCGGAACACTTTGGGGAATGCGGGGTGGGTGGAATTTTGTGGATCCATGCAGATTCCAGAACTTTCTACCACAGGAAAGTGAGGAAAATGTGGTTTGTTTGACAATTTTTTAGGTTTGCAAGGGATTCTGTGTTCCAGAACCTGGTGAGAGCCAGTCAAGTCACCCCATCCTGGATTCCCCTGGGTGTCTAGTTTTCAAAAATGTATAGGTTTGCTAGGTTTCCCTAGGTTCCGGCAGAGCTAGGGTTAAAAAACTACAGCTAGGCACTTTGCAAAAAAAGGGTCATTTTTCACTGTGAAAATGTGGTATGTCCACGTTGCGTTTTGCGCTGTTTCCTGTCGCGGGCACTAGGCCTACCCACACAAGTGAGGTACCATTTTTCTTGGAAGACTTTGGGGAACGCGGGGTGGGTGGAATTTTGTGGATCCACGCAGATTCCAGAACTTTCCACCACAGAAAAGTGAGGGAAATGTGGGTTTTTTACAATTTTGTATGTTTGCAAGGGATTCTGGGTTCCAGAACCTGGTGAGAGCCAGTCAAGTCACCCCATCCTGGATTCCCCTGGGTGTCTAGTTTTCAAAAATGTATAGGTTTGCTAGGTTTCCCTAGGTGCCGGCAGAGTTAGGGTTCAAAAACTACAGCTAGGCACTTTGCAAAAAAAGGGTAATTTTTCACTGTGAAAATGTGGTGAGTCCACGTTGCGTTTTGCGCTGTTTCCTGTCGCGGGCACCAGGCCTACCCACACAAGTGAGGTACCATTTTTCTCGGAAGACTTTGGGGAACGTGGGGTGGGTGGAATTTTGTGGATACACGCAGATTCCAGAACTTTCCACCACAGAAAAGTGAGGAAAATGTGTTTGTTTTCACAATTTTTTAAGTTTGCAAGGGATTCTGGGTACCAGAACCTGGTGAGAGCCAGTCAAGTCACCCCATCCAGGATTCCCCTGGGTGTCTAGTTTTCAAAAATGTATAGGTTTGCTAGGTTTCCTTAGGTGCCGGCTGAGCTAGGGTTAAAAAACTACAGCTAGGCAGTTTGCAAGAAAAGGGTCATTTTTCACTGTGAAAATGTGGTGTGGCCACGTTGCGTTTTGCGCTGTTTCCTGTCGCGGGCACTAGGCCTACTCACACAAGTGAGGTACCATTTTTCTCGGAAGACTTTGGGGAACGTGGGGTGGGTGGAATTTTGTGGATCCACGCATATTCCAGAACTTTCCACCACAGAAAAGTGAGGAAAATGTGTTTATTTGACAATGTTTTAGGTTTGCAAGGGATTCTGGGTACCAGAACCTGGTGAGAGCCAGTCAAGTCACCCTATCCTGGATTCCCTTGGGTGTCTAATTTTCAAAAATGTATAGGTTTGCTAGGTTTCCCTAGGTGCCGGCAGAGCTAGGGTTCAAAAACTACAGCTAGGCACTTTGCAAAAAAAGGGTCATTTTTCACTGTGAAAATGTGGTGTGTCCACGTTGCGTTTGGGGACGTTTCCTGTCGCGGGCACTAGGCCTACCCACACAAGTGGGGTACCGTTTTTCTCGAAAGACTTTGGGGAACACGGGGTGGGTGGAATTTTGTGGATCCACGCAGATTCCAGAACTTTCCACCACAGAAAAGTGAGGAAAATGTGTTTTTTTTATAATGTTTTAGGTTTGCAAGGGATTCTGGGTAACAGAACCAGGTGAGAGCCAGTCAAGTCACCCCATCCTGGATTCCCCTGGGTGTCTAGTTTTCAAAAATGTATAGTTTTGCTAGGTTTCCCAAGGTGCCGGCAGAGCTAGGGTTCAAAAACTACAGCTAGGCACTTTGCAAAAAAAGGGTCATTTTTCACAGTGAAAATGTGGTGTATCCACGTTGCGTTTTGGGCCATTTCCTGTCGCGGGCACTAGGCCTACCCACACAAGTGAGGTACCATTTTTATCGGGAGACTTAGGGTAACACAAAATTGTAGATCAACTGTTATTATCTATTGACTTTCGATGCATTTCTGCCTTTCAAATGAAAGACAATGTGTAAAAAGAAGTCATTTTGAAAAATGACCTATAATTCTCATGCTTGTATGGGTAATCCCAATTTCGGAAATGTGCAAATATCTACTGTTTCTAAACTCTATATTTTGTTCCCATTTAAGAAATACATAGGTGTCTTTCATACCGATTTTTCCATGTATAAATTTCCCCAGAATAATTGCTATATACCCGGGACATAATAAAAAACTATTGCAAGACGCTGCTCAGTTATTGGCTCTGGGTTCGTCGGGTTCTTGGTGAACCTACAAGTCCTATATATCACCACAACCAGAAAGGTCCTGCAGATGTAATGGTATATTGCTTTCAAATAGCTGTCATAATTAGAAGAAGTTACAGGTGAAAACGTTGACACAAATGGCTGTTTTTTTCAACTAATTTTCAATTTTTCCTATATTTAACTGTTTGTTTCTATAAAGAAAACTTGAAGAATCTACACAAATAACCCCTTGCTGAATTCAGAATTTTGTCTACTTTTCAGAAATGTATGGCTTTCCAGGATCCATTATTGCTTTCATACCCATTTCTACTGGAAGGAGGTTGAAAGCACAAAAAATAGCAAAAATAGGCTATGTCCCAGAAAAATGCCAAAACTGTGTACAAAATTTTGGTTTTCTGACAAAAGTCTGCTTGTCCCTGAAAGCTGGGAAGATGGTTATTTCAGCACCACAACCCCTTTTTTGATGCCATTTGCAGGGAAAAAACCAGATGCTTTCAACTGTAGCCCTTTTTTCGCATTTTTCCCAAAAAACCCAAAATTTAGCTGTATTTTGGCTAATTTATGGGTCCCCTCCAGGGGAATCCACAAACCCTGGGTACCTTTAGAATCCCCATGATGTTGGAAAAAAAGGACGCAAATTTGGCATGGATACCTTATGTGGTCAAAAAGTTACAGGGCCCTAAGCGCGAACTACCCCAAATTGCCAAAAAAAGGCTTAGCACAGGAGGGGAAAAGGCCTAGCAGCGAAGGGGTTAATAAATGTCTGATATGGTTTGAGGTACAGCAATGCAGCCAGAAATATAAAAGGGGGTGCTGCAGGAACTATACTGCTTCAGTGCGCACTGATTTAGGGTATTGATGTAAACCCATCACCAGGAGTGAATAACCTGTTCTAACACAGCAAGAAATGTTTATCTTTAAGCTGTTTTAATTGAACATTTCGCCAGAATATAAAATCACTGATTGTATTCTATCGACTATAAATACATTTGTGCCAACATGAGATTATGGAAAATATGCCTGCATGAATTGAACTCAACATATGACAGAAAAGGATTGATTGAAACATCAGGAGAGTTTGCTCTCTACATGTCTCTGTTATATGGACAACCATGTCAACAAAGACTGCATGTACTACACATCTTGACAGATGCCACAACTTGCACACTGTTAACTTGGAATTTAATCAGGGGTGCAGTGTGAACATAGAAAGCGTTTAAGAGGTGCTTAATTATAATCTCCTGTTATAAAAACTGTGGGGCATATTAGCAATGCTAATCTCCAAAGCGATAGAAACCTTGGAGAACAGTGTGAATATCGCCTGAAAACAGGCGATATTCACACTGTTCCCCAGTTCTGCTTGCTGATAGTGCGAGGGGACTTAGCCATGTAATCCACCTCTCATTGGATTACATGGCTAAATCAGGGTGGGACCAGGTGTTAGCAAACCAGCGCTAAACGTGTTTAGCGCTGGTTCGCTAATCACCGCCCCTGCCTCGCTGATAGGCGTTAGCGACCTCAGCGACTGTTTCCAGTCGCTGTTAGGTGGGGAACGCCTACTTTGCATGCCATTAGCGATAAATATCGCTGGCATGCAAAGCGGCACCCAACCCGGTCGCTATCGCCTACAAGCTGTCGCTAACAGCAGTTAGCGACAGCTTGTTGATAAGGCGATAATATTATCGCCGCTTTAGCGGGAAAAAGTCCCGCTAAAGTGGCGATAATCGCCTTGCTAATATGCCCCTGTGTTTTGTTTCTCCGGTTTGTTGTGCATCTGTCTAGGGTAGGTAGTTTTGTCACTGCCGCAACAGAGGATCTTTGTGTGTTCCTGCATGACTACTGACTTGTCTTTCTGGGGTTTTCCTTAGGAGTCCGACAGATGCCAACTCTTGTAGTTTCCATTTGTCTCCAGCATCCAGTGGTATCGACTGTTCAGTAGTATACATTGGTCACATTTCCTTAAAGTAACGTTAAGGCAAAAGAGCGTGAATGTTGAAGTTCAGGAACGCCCAGAGATCCAGTGAACTCTGTACAAGACTCTTCTTTTCTACTCCCATGTTCATCCTTCGATTCTGGAGTCATACTCTTATTGGATAGCAGTGCGGTGAATTTTATACCTCCTTCAGCAGAGGCAATAACTCACAATATAATGACAATGAATTTGCATAAGGGAAACATTGTAAGCTTTATTGATCAGGTTGAATATACCTCATTGTATCTCTGTTATCTAATTTGCCTTGTATTTCAATGTTATATTCGTATTGCTTTGTTAATGACAATATTTCAAGACAAGAGCCATCGTCAATCTAAATATTACAAAAGCTTAATTGTAAGTTGCCTTTGGCTGGCATTATACATTGTTCGAGTGCAGAAACAATTGTGTAGTGTGTCATACCTCTTTAATCTTCATGCTTGATTTAGTTTCCATAGACTGAAGAGTCTATTGTATCCTGTTTGTGACATACGCCTGTGAGGCTGTTTATTTAAAAAAAAAAAAACATTTTTGCAGTATGAATAGAACTTATGACAAAATACTTGAACAGCACTTTAGAGACATAATCATGGGCCTGAAGAAGACATGTATTAGTCATGCTGGGTTGACTCACCCAGGTTATCATCTGTCTCACCCTGTGAACTCTGAGTTACAACACCAACTAATCCCACTGAAGACGTATTTCTGACTTTGACATGCTCTCTTCAGAAGGACGTTATATAATCAGGTTTCTTCCTGATACTATCAGCCTTTTCCTAAGCCCATCAATGACGCAATGCTCTCAGTTCTAGACAAGAACCAATAGAGTGACTGACAAATGAGTAAGCAAAGGTCGTGTACACAGTCAGAGTAGCCCATTGTTTCCAATCTTTCCAAGCTTGACTGACCTACCTAACGTGATAGGAAGGTCTTTTCCGCATCTTTCCTTCATTGTGTTTTTCTTGCTATGATCAAACATGGCTTTATTTTGTGTGTACTCTGAGATATGTAATCTGCACTAAAACAGACCCCTTTTCGGGGTGTGGGGTGAATGATCTGTAGAGGCCAGAGCCATAAAAACGATTTCCTCAGAGAGCTGGTCATGGTCCACTCTACTGAATGTTAACTGGAGAAGGGAAGTGACTGGACATGTTTCAGATTTTCTGCTGCCCATTTTGGGGTATGGACGATCAGCGAGTGCTGGCTGCTAAGGAGATGTTTTTTGCCATTTTCATTTGTACCAGTTTTCCTCTATTTTTACGCACCACAAAAAATACTCCTCACTGTTTAAAAAAAATAAAGAATACTTTTATGAGACACCAACGCACGAGTCGATCGACGACATAAGTAAAACAATACCAAAATGACATAAATCCAATAAGTAGAACCGAAGTTATGAATTTTTAAAGAATAATCCAAAAATAGTGCTTAGAAGTCAATAGCGCTAAGGGGTTACTTGAGGTTGTGCTAGACCGGTGTAAATCCAAAGTTCAGGTCCACTGCGATGGAGGGCAGGCCGGCTACAGACTCACACAGGTTCGCTGACAAAGTATCTTGGATAGAGGAAACCTCGACATCGAAGACTCATTACGAGGACTTGGGGAGGCGCTGCCTTGATCCCGTGGATGGAGGCGAAGCGTCGACACAGATCCGCACAGTGAATTAAGGCTTTGGCGTCGAGCCCCTTTATGATGCAGGCGGTGCATCAATGTTGAGCCACGTTGTCTCTTGGTGTCGTTCCATGCAGTTTGTCGAGGTGATGTTGATTGGGAATGAGAACCATACCCTTTCTCCTGTGAGTTGTTTTTGGGGGCTTTTGAGAACATGGGGGCTTATTTACAAGCCCCTGTGTGCTGCCGAATGTCAGATTTAGTGACAGTCCAGCGGTGCACACTGCAAGGCCATATCTATGAGGCCATGTAAAGCCACTCTGCGTGGCTTTTCATGGCCTTGTAGATATGGACTGAGGCAACGCAGCGCAAGGCGCTGCATTGTCTCACCCTGCGATAGGGAGGTGTGCCATGGGTGTTACAGTGGGTTTTCCCATGTAACACCCATGGCATTTGGGGAGTACTATGTCTCCCTCTAGACCTCTATTGCTTTACCTTCTAGAATTAATCTCAATGGGTTATATATACATGTAATGAAACATCATGGATGCAGCACCATCTTTTTATTCAAAAATTGTATTTATTTATTTGTAGTTAGTATTTGCATTTACTTATTTGCTTAAGTTAATAGTATCAAAACATCAAGAATTTTCAATCTAAAAAAACATACATATTGATAAAACTTTTCTTATCACAAGCTTTTCTTTTTTATAAATGTTTTCCATAAACCAACCATTTTGTATTTTTGTGTACACATTCAATTTAGTGCTCATCACTGGACCCCTATGATAATACCATACACTCTAATCTCATAAACAGAATCACATTCACACTCACTCACACCAAACAAACTGGCAAACAACCCCAAAACAATACATAAACATCCTGGTCAGAAGGGGATATAGATATTATAACTCTCCATGACCGAGTCGTGGGTTGGGCCATACAGTATGGTCGACGTGCGTTTCGGAGGAATATGTCAGATGTAGACCACCTTCTTCAGGACCTTCTCAAAACATGTATCCTTCACCTTATGGTAGGGGTACCTAGAATATTTAAACAGTATGTTTCAATAACCTATACAAACTCTAATACATTTTTAGTTCATTGGACCAAAATCTCATCCCAACACGACAAAGAAGACACATGGAGACCACTGTGTTTAAGATGAAGTATACAGAAGTAGAAAAGTTTGAGAAAACTTGACACATTCCCAAATTTGCGAGATTTTGTAAATCTGGGAATACGTCAAAAGCCTATGCCTCACCAGGGGAGGTGTAAGGGAAGCGCAACGAGTAGAAATACCTTTATTTCTCCTTAATTGCATTTGTGCAGAAAGGTATCTCTTCCTGCACAAAAACAATCATCCCTGCAATGCAGGCACCCTTGCACCATGGTGAAAGGGTGCCTGCATTGGCACATGGCAGCCCATTGTGCACCAGCGTAGGGGAAAGGGACAGGAATGCACCATATCCCATAGATATGGCACATTCCTGCCCTTTTGTTGCCGCAGGGCAGTGCAGCAAGATTCTTTGTGGCACTGCCATGTGCCAAAACCTCATAAATGAGGCCCTCTGTCTTTTTACCCCCCCCCCCTCCTTCATCTGGTGGGAATCCTGACCACCCTATTGTGAGTCTCCCCTAATGCCTTCTCAGACACTCTGGTGCTGATCCAGGTGTCCGCCTCCTCAGCAAGTTTCCTGGGGTCAGTTAACTTGCTATCAACTAGGTAGCTCTGGAAAACAAATATCAAGCATGTGCTCTTTTAAAATTAAGTTGTACAACCCTGCCTTGTTGCCTATCACCCAGCCCTTCAATGCCTTGCTGGCATAATTCAAGAAATCGACCCATGTTTGTGATGAGATCTTGTGGCTGCCCCTGAACCTGAGCTTATACCTCTCAGGGGTCAGTCCAAACTTACTTACTGGGATGGCCTTCATTGCAGTGTAGCATGTCTGGACCTCTATCTCTAGTGTAAGGAGTTTGTTTGTTTGTTTGTTTGTTTATTGAGTTTTATATAGCGCTGGCTAGACCCGGAGGTATCAGGGCGCTTTACATCAGAAACAACAGCGCGTTACATGAATAATAAATTGAAACATTTTTCACAGAAATTTCAAAGTAAGTGACAAATCCTAAGAGGCAGAGAAGGAAAGGGGGACAGGAATATGAGTAAAAGAATAGGTGGGGGAGGAGGGAAGGGAATCTGAGGGGGAAGGGAGTAAAGGCAGTCGGGCGAAGAGAGAAAACGTTCGGTTACTAGAAAGAGGGAGAAAAACGATAGCGGATCGTCAGGGGGAGAACGGAGGCAAGGGGGAAAGGACAGAGGTCGAGACAAGATGGTGGGTTAGGGTCCTGGGAAGCAACGGTGGCCAGCAACAAAATGGTGGGCAGAGCAAAATTCAAAGAGTCAAACAGTCCATAGATGCGAAGCCAGGGAGCAGGATAAAAGTGCAAAAAAGTCAAAGTCAAAGGGTGGGGGGACGCAGATCCAAAAACAAAAGCGGGTGAAAGGGAGAAGAGCCGTGCAGGCTCGGGACCACTGGGGAATCGATAAAGGCAATCCGCCGGTCATGGCTCTCGCACCCCCATACCTGGAAAAGGATTCACCGGTCGCAAAGGTGGGTGGAAGGGAGAAGGGGTGTGCAGGTTTGGGACCACTGGGGCATCGGTAAAGGCAATCAGCCAGTCGTGGCTCCCGCACCCCTGTATATGGAAAGGGTCTCTCGGGTCTCTCTCGAGCACATTCAGGTGGGTGGCCAGCTTGGGGAGGCAGCAGCGAGGACTGGCAGGCAGCCAAGGAACACAGAGCTGCACCATGGCTGGCCCCATCATCAGCCATCCGCGGCGACTCGCTCCGAGGAAGGGAGCAGAAGGAGAGAACAGCAGAAGCGGTGGCGGGACGAGGAATGCGATTCCCCGATGTCCAGCTGGGTAGGTGATGGCCGTGGGAGAATCCGGGCCGGTTTCCTCGATAGCCGAACCAAGCGGCTCCACTGGGCATCGGCCAAGTCGTCTCGATGTCCCGGATGATTGGAATCACGCCCCAGAGCAATCCGACGGCAACCAAAGCCATCCGAAGGATCCAGAACTGAGCCAAGGCTGGACAGTCATCAGGAGGACGATTAGTTCCGAGGGAGGCGGTATAGCCCGAAAGAGAAGCAGCATCAGCGGGATGAGGTAAGCCATGCCCTGATGTCCGGCTGGGTAGGTGACGGCCGCGGGAGAAACCCGGGCCAGACTCCTCTATAGCCGAACCAAGCGGCTCCACCGGGCATCGGCCAAGTCATCTCAGTGTCCGCAGTCAAGATAGGGAGAAAATTGCGGGTAATAAGGGGGTTTTAAGGCCAGGACAGCTACAGTTTGTGCATTCTCTCTAGACAGCCACAAACACAGAAAGGGAGAGGAAGCTGACACTTACATCTGAATAGGCAGTGTCCTGTGTCCGACAAAAAAAGCTGATTAACCTCCATAGATAGCCTGACATACAGGGATGGGATGAAATGGGGCCTGTGCACTTCAAGGGCTTGCTTTAAGTCACCTCCCACTTCAAAGGCACATTTGGGTATAAGTACTGGGGTTCTGACCCTACCAGGACAGTATACTGCTGGATATATGAAGAATTCTGCCAGGAGTAACGAATGCTGTACTACAAGAATTGTCACTCTGCTTGGCTGACAGTTCTGATGGAACTGCTTCTCTGCTTTGCATAGCTGCCCTGCTGCCTGCTGACATCTGCCCTGCTGAGGGCAAGGACTGGACCCATCTCACTTAAACCCAGAGTAACTCCAAGGGCTTGCTGGCTTGCTCCCTGTTATGAAGTCTTAGGGCCATCGAAGACTTCCTGCTGCTGCTGGACTCTGCCATCTGTGAGTCCTCCCTTGCCTGAGTTGCCAATCCAGTCCTGGGCCTCAGAAGTGGGTTCTGCAGCTGTTTTACTTTAAAATCGACGCAGTGATGGCTTTGCGCCTATCAGAACAGACACAGTGCCCTTCGACACCAACGCACGAGTCGATCGACGACATAAGTAAAACAATACCAAAATGACATAAATCCAATAAGTAGAACCGAAGTTATGAATTTTTAAAGAATAATCCAAAAATAGTGCTTAGAAGTCAATAGTGCTAAGGGGTTACTTGAGGTTGTGCTAGACCGGTGTAAATCCAAAGTTCAGGTCAACTGCGATGGAGGGCAGGCCGGCTACAGACTCAAACAGGTTCGCTGACAAAGTATCTTGGATAGAGGAAACCTCGACGTCGAAGACTCATTACGAGGACTTGGGGAGGCTCTGCCTTGATCCCGTGGATGGAGGCGAAGCGTCGACACCGATCCGCACAGTGAATTAAGGCTTTGGCGTCGAACCCCTTTATGATGCAGGCGGTGCATCAATGTTGAGCCACGTTGTCTCTTGGTGTCGTTCCATGCAGTTTGTCGAGGTGATGTTGATTGGGAATGAGAACCATACCCTTTCTCCTGTGAGTTGTTTTTGGGGGCTTTAGAAAACATGGGGGCTTATTTACAAGCCCCTGTGTGCTGCCGAATGTCACATTTAGTGACAGTCCAGCGGCGCACACTGCAAGGCCATATCTATGAGGCCATGTAAAGCCACCCTGCGTGGCTTTTCATGGCCTTGTAGATATGGACTGAGGCAACGCAGCGCAAGTCGCTGCATTGTCTCACCCTGCGATAGGGAGGTGTGCCATGGGTGTTACAGTGGGTTTTCCCATGTAACACCAATGGCATTTGGGGAGTACTATGTCTCCCTCTAAACCTATATTGCATTACCTTCTAGAATTAATCTCAATGGGTTATATATACATGTTATGAAACATCATGGATGCAGCACCATCTTTTTATTCAAAAATTGTGTTTATTCATTGTAGTTAGTATTTGCATTTACTTATTTGCTTAAGTTAATAGTATCAAAACATCAAGAATTTTCAATCTAAAAAAACATACATATTCATAAAACTTTTTTTATCACAAGCTTTTCTTTTTTATACATTTTTTCCATAAACCAACCATTTTGTATTTTTGTGTACACATTCAATTTTGTGCTCATCACTGGACCCCTATGATAATACCATACACTCTAATCTCATAAACAGAATCACATTCACACTCACTCACACCAAACAAACTGGCAAACAACCCCAAAACAATACATAAACATCCTGGTCAGAAGGGGATATAGATATTATAACTCTCCATGACCGAGTCGTGGGTTGGGCGCATACAGTATGGTCGACGTGCGTTTCGGAGGAATATGTCAGATGTAGACCACCTTCTTCAGGACCTTCTCAAAACATGTATCCTTCACCTTATGGTAGGGGTACCTAAAATATTGAAACAGTATGTTTCAATAACCCATACAAACTCTAATACATTTTTAGTTCATTGGACCAAAATCTCATCCCAACACGACAAAGAAGACACATGGAGACCACTGTGTTTAAGATGAAGTATACAGAAGTAGAAAAGTTTGAGAAAACTTGACACATTCCCAAATTTGCGAGATTTTGTAAATCTGGGAATACGTCAAAAGCCTATGCCTCACCAGGGGAGGTGAAAGGGAAGCGCAACGAGTAGAAATACCTTTATTTCACCTTAATTGCATTTGTGCAGGAAGGTATCTCTTCCTGCACAAAAACAATCATCCCTGCAATGCAGGCACCCTTGCACCATGGTGAAAGGGTGCCTGCATTGGCACATGGCAGCCCATTGTGCACCAGCGTTGGGGAAAGGGACAGGAATGCACCATATCTCATAGATATGGCACATTCCTGCCCTTTTGTTGCCGCAGGGCAGTGCAGCAAGATTCTTTGTGGCACTGCCCTGCGTCAAAACCTCATAAATGAGGCCCTCTGTCTTTTTACCCCCCCCTCCTTCATCTGGTGGGAATCCTGACCACCCTATTGTGAGTCTCCCCTTATGCCTTCTCAGACACTCTGGTGCTGACCCAGGTGTCCGCCTCCTCAGCAAGTTTCCTGGGGTCAGTTAACTTGCTATCAACTAGGTAGCTCTGGAAAACAAATATCAAGCATGTGCTCTTTTAAAATTAAGTTGTACAACCCTGCCTTGTTGCCTATCACCCAGCCCTTCAATGCCTTGCTGGCATAATTCAAGAAATCGACCCATGTTTGTGATGAGATCTTGTGGCTGCCCCCGAACCTGAGCTTATACCTCTCAGGGGTCAGTCCAAACTTACTTACTGGGATGGCCTTCATTGCAGTGTAGCATGTCTGGACCTCTACCTCTAGTGTAAGGAGTTTGTTTGTTTGTTTATTGAGTTTTATATAGCGCTGGCTAGACCCGGAGGTATCAGGGCGCTTTACATCAGGAACAACAGCGCGTTACATGAATAATAAATTAAAACATTTTTCACAGAAATTTCAAAGTAAGTGACAAATCATAAGAGGCAGAGAAGGAAAGGGGGACAGGAATATGAGTAAAAGAATAGGTGGGGGAGGGGGGAAGGGAATCTGAGGGGGAAGGGAGTAAAGGCAGTCGGGCGAAAAGAGAAAACGTTCGGTTACTAGAAAGAGGGAGAAAAACGATAGCGGATCGTCAGGAGGAGAATGGAGGCAAGGGGGAAAGGACAGAGGTCGAGACAAGATGGCGGGTCAGGGTCCTGGGAAGCGACGGTGGCCAGCAACAAAATGGCGGGCAGAGCAAAATTCAAAGAGTCAAACAGTCCATAGATGCAAAGCCAGGGAGCAGGATAAAAGTGCAAAAAAGTCAAAGTCAAAGGGGAAGGACACAGATCCAAAAACAAAAGCGGGTGAAAGGGAGAAGAGCCGTGCAGGCTCGGGACCACTGGGGAATCGATAAAGGCAATCCGCCGGTCATGGCTCCTGCACCCCATACCTGGAAAAGGATTCACCGGTCGCAAAGGTGGGTGGAAGGGAGAAGGGGTGTGCAGGTTCGGGACCACTGGGGCATCGGTAAAGGCAATCAGCCAGTCGTGGCTCCCGCACCCCCGTATCTGGAAAGGGTCTCTTGAGCACATCCAGGCGGGTGGCCAGCTTGGGGAGGCAGCGAGGCAGCAGCGAGGATTGGCAGGCAGCCGATGAACACAGAGCTGCGCCATGGCTGGTCCCATCATCAGCCATCCGCGGCGACTCGCTCCGAGGAAGGGAGCAGAAGCAGTAGCAGTGGCGGGACGAGGAATGCCATGCCCCGATGTCCAGCTGGATAGGTGATGGCCGTGGGAGAATCCGGGCCGGTCTCCTCGATAGCCGAACCAAGCGGCTCCACTGGGCATCGGCCAAGTCGTCTCGATGTCCCGGATGATTGCAATCACGCCCCAGAGCAATCCGACGGCATCCAGAGCCATCCGAAGGATCCAGAACTGAGCCGAGGCTGGACAGTCATCAGGAGGACGATTAGTTCAGAGGGAGGCGGTATAGGCCGAAAGAGAAGCAGCATCAGCGGGATGAGGTAAGCCATGCCCCGATGTCCGGCTGGGTAGGTGACGGCCGCGGGAGAAACCCGGGCCAGACTCCTCTATAGCCGAACCAAGCGGCTCCACCGGGCATCGGCCAAGTCATCTCAGTGTCCGCAGTCAAGATAGGGAGAAAATTGCGGGGGAAAAGGGGGTTTTAAGGCCAGGACGGCAATCACTGACCGGGAGCTCCCGGTAGGAGCTCCTCACCGGGCGTCCATCTTATGACCAGTCAGTGTGTCCCTCCTCACCGTGGGCATATACCTCCATAGACTACCAACCCAGAACCCATGTGGGACCTTGTGCACTCTCAGAGCCACTTCATAAGTGGCAAACCATTTGTCAATGTCACTCTCCACCACATAACTGGACACCAAATCCTTGGGTATCCTGACTCTGAACTCACCAGTGGACACTAAAGGTATGCTGCAACCATTGTTGTTGCTGGACCCCTCTCTCAGGGTTCTGATGTCCAACTCTCTCATGCTGAGCTCATGGGCCATTTTGCTCTCCTCAAGGGCCTGCATTTTGATTTTTAGAGCTTTCTCTCTTTCCATTTTAACAAGAGCCTGCTCCTTCTCTAGCTTGGCAAGGGCCTCCTCCTCTTCCAATTTCAATTTGGCAAGCTCTAGCTCCAACTTTCTCTCCTCACTCCTGTCCTCCAGCTACTTTGGGGACAGGTTTCTTGAAGACACACTGATGCCTGGTCTGCTGCGGACTTCCAGATGGAGGATGTTATCAACCACATCAGTAAGCTGCATGAAAAGACCTTCTGACATGTCCTGATCCAATTCCTCCTCCTCAGATTCTGACCCCTCCTGCTCATCCTCTGTGTTGATCTGGTGGGCTGCCGCCCATGATCATAAGACTTTCTGTTGATCTGCCTTCTTGGCACTTCCCTTTGTAAACACCCTTCTCTTCTGGCTGAACCACTTGAGCTGGGCCACTGTGTAGGTCTCCAGATTGGGCAGCTAGAATTCCATATTGCCAGATAAGGCCACAGACATTGCAGAAAAAATGAGTATGGGGCAAAAAGACTTTTTGAAAAACCAAAGATGTCAATCATGAAGAATTGAATTAGGTTCGAATTGGTCTTAGTATAGAGTTGCAGTGAACAATGAATTACTATGTAGTATTGCACAAACACAAGTCCTATCCCCACGCTGATCATCATAGTTAGAAACTGGGTCTCTAGTTTGCAGAGGTATGCACCCTGTGCAAGTAGGGACCACAATCCTAGTCAGGGTAAGCTCGATACACACTAAAAGATAACCTATGCTTATTTACAGACGCAATGATTAAAGTATTTGTGCAACACACACACACACACAGTAACACAATGAAAACACCACACCAAATACTCCACACAGGTTTAGAAACATAGAGAATAATTTTATGAGCAAAACAAGACCAAAATGACAAACATCCAGTAAGTAGAACCAGAGTTATGAACTTTTAAAGAATAATCCAAAAATAGTGCTTAGAAGTCAATAGCGCTAAGGGGTTACTGAAGGTCGTGCAAGACCAGGGTAAATTCAAAGATCAGGCCGACTGCGATGGAGGGCAGGCTGGCTACAGGGCTCAGACAGGTCCACAGACAAAGTACCTTGGATGGAGCAAGCACTGAAGCGGAAGATTCGATGCGAGGAGTCCGGGAGGCGAAGTGCCCGCACTGATCCGCACATTCAATGAAGGCTTCAACGTCGAACCCCTTCATGATGCAGGTGCTGCATCAATGTTGAGTCACGCTGTCCATCGGCATCGAGCCACGCTGTCCGTCGAGACGATGTCGTCGATCGACTCGTGCGTTGGTGTCGAAGGGCACTGTGTCTGTTCTGATAGGCGCAAAGCCATCACTGCGTCGATTTTAAAGTAAAACAGCTGCAGAACCCACTTCTGAGGCCCAGGACTGGATTGGCAACTCAGGCAAGGGAGGACTCACAGATGGCAGAGTCCAGCAGCAGCAGGAAGTCTTCGATGGCCCTAAGACTTCATAACAGGGAGCAAGCCAGCAAGCCCTTGGAGTTACTCTGGGTTTAAGTGAGATGGGTCCAGTCCTTGTCCTCAGCAGGGCAGATGTCAGCAGGCAGCAGGGCAGCTATGCAAAGCAGAGAAGCAGTTCCATCAGAACTGTCAGCCAAGCAGAGTGACAATTCTTGTAGCACAGCAGTCGTTACTCCTGGCAGAATTCTTCATATATCCAGCAGTATACTATCCTGGTAGGGTCAGAACCCCAGTACTTATACCCAAATGTGCCTTTGAAGTGGGAGGTGACTTAAAGCAAGCCCTTGAAGTGCACAGGCCCCATTTCATCCCATCCCTGTCTGTCAGGCTATCTATGGAGGTTAATCAGCTTTTTTTGTCGGACACAGGACACTGCCTATTCAGATGTAAGTGTCAGCTTCCTCTCCCTTTCTGTGTTTGTGGCTGTCTAGAGAGAATGCACAAACTGTAGCTGTCACCCCTCCTCCCCCAGACATGTAGTGGAGGCAGGCTGCAAGGCAGACAGAGCAGAGAAATGTCTACTTTTTTAAAGTAGCATTTCTAAAACAGTAGTGTTAAATCCAAGTTTACCACTAAAAAGGATTTATCATTTCCATTCCAAAGATTTGAAACATGATGCAGCTACTCCTTACAAATCAGGAATTACATCTTAAAAGTGCTTTAAGGAATTCTCAATGCTAGCCTATCAGAGGAGTAGGCCTCACAGTAGTGAAAAACGAATATAACTGTTTGTTACTACCAGGACATGTAAAACTTAATAGTACATGTCCTACCTTTTAGTTACACAGCACCCTGCCCTTAGGGCTACCTAGTGCCTACCTTAGAGGTGACTTATGTGTAATAAAACGGTAGTTTAAAGCTTGACAAGTGGTTTTGAATGGCGAGTCAAAGTGCGGTAAACTGCACACACAGGCCTTGCAGTGGCAGTCCTGAGACAGGTTTGAAAGGCTACTTGTGTGGGTGGCACAACCAGTGCTGCAGGCCCACTGATAGCATTTAGATTACCGGTCCTGGGTATATGGTATACCACTTTACAAGGGACTTATAAGTAAACTAAATGTGCCTATCAGGTATACACCAGTGTCACCATGTTTAATGGGGAAGCACATGCACTTTAGCACTGGCCAGCAGTGCTAGGGTGCTCAGAGTCCTAATGCCAACAAACAGATACAGCAAAAAGTTAAGGAAAGCAGGGAAAAAGTTTGGAGGAAGACCACCTTAAAGATGACAGGTCTAACAACACACGATGTGGTCTTCCGACCACTAGAGACCAACCGTGAGTAAGGATTCAGCTCGTGGGCAGCGCGCAACACTCACGGTCGGTTTTGAAGTTCCCATGCCTTTTTCAATCTCCTCACGCAGCAGGGAATCGAACCGATTGGAGATTTTCTGTTTAATGCCCACACCTGGAGTACCATGCCCCTTACTGGAGACTATAATATTGTCTATAGGCTATTTTTTGGTGAGCCCTTGCCATGGTCTGTATTAATCAGGCAATTTAAGAAACCGACCCGCGGAAAGATATATATATATATATATAAATACTTCGCGACAATACCAACAAGACCATTGACAATTCAAAGTCAAGCAGCTCTAACATCACTTACCCTCAAAGATCTTGTGCCATTGACAACACTACATGATTTGAACTCCGAAACCAACATAGATGTCCGACCCATCATGGAGAATAGTTCCAATACAGAAATTTGTGATACGATGGGAATTGCCACTGATCGGTCCATCAGCAGTCAGTGTAAAACCAGATCAAAATTCTGTCCACAATTACCGGCTGGTAATAGAGTTGATATTTTTCAAGAACTCATGACAGAAGAGTTACGGACCATATATATAAAAGAAAAGAAAAAGAACCATAAGAAAACCGAAAACATGTCTCATGATGATAGATGGGCACTAAATGACTTAAGATCAGACGATAATATTGTAATAAAACCCTCCGACAAAGGAGGAAACATCGTAGACATGGATGTCCAAAAATATCATCTGGAAATCAAACAGCAATTGAATGATCCATCGAACTATGAAAGACTAAAAGAAGATCCCACACCATTAATCAAAATCAAATTCCACAAGATGCTACAAGATTGGCACCAAGATGGCTTATTAGATGAGAACGAGTTGGACTATCTTATGACAAAACACCCGGTTTTACCAACCATATATGTACTACCAAAGGTACATAAAAGTATAGATAATCCCCCAGGACGTCCAATTGTCAGTTCATGTGGTTCACTCTTAGAAAATACTTCCAAGATTTTTGGACATTTTCTTATTTCCTTATGTACAAAATCTACCATCGTATATCAGAGACTCCATGGATTTTTTTAATAGGATTGCCAACATACCTTGGAAGGAGGATTACACAATGATAACCATAGATGTGGTATCATTGTATACTTCGATCAGGCATGAAGATGGAATCAAAGCCTGTGAATCCTTCCTTCGATCAAGATCTTTAAATGTCTTACAACAAACAAATATGTTACTGGAAATGTTACACTTTTGCGTCACGAACAATACTTTTATCTTTGACAAAAAATTCTATAGACAAAGTAGGGGTACAGCGATGGGGACTTCTTTTGCGCCCACATATGCAAACCTTACCATGGGCATGTGGGAGGCAGAACAGATCTGGTCTGACGAAAACAAACAAGTGGTGGAGAATATCGTGCTTTGGGTACGTTATATAGACAACCTGTTTTTAATATGGGAGGGAAATACAGAGAAACTGAACACCTTCCTCAAAAATCTCAATAAAAACAGTTTTCAGCTTCAGTTCACTTACAATGTCAACAAAACAAAGATCGACTATTTAGACATACATATCTATATAAAAGATCAGAAGATATGCACCACTCTGTATCGCAAAGCCACAGCATGCAACAGTATTTTGTCAGCAAACAGTGCGCACCCAAGATGTCTAAAATGGAGTGTTCTATATGGTGAATTTTTAAGAGCGCGTAGGAACTGCTCAGAAGAAACAGAATTCCTCACACAGTTAGACCTGATGTACACCAGATTCGTGATGAGAGGATATCCCATCGCAGTACTAGATAATGCGAAATCTAGAACCTTGAAAAGGAAAAGAGAGACCTTACTACACCCCAAAGAAACAACTACAGAACCAGATAATGATCCTGAAACCAATAAAGTAAGATACATTACACAGTATAATTCTGCCAGTAAAACCATAAGAAATGCTCTCCAAGACCATTGGAAAATTCTGGGGAGAGATGAGGATCTAAAAGGAGTGACATCGGATCATCTCAACATAACATACAAAAAGGCACCATCTCTCGGAGACATCTTAACACACAGCCACTACCAAAGAGCAGATCAAGGTGGCAGCAAAATGCAGTGGCTGAAAGCAAAAGGATTCTTTAAGTGTCCTAAATGCAAGGCCTGTAAATATGGCTTAAATCAACAAAAGATTGATATTCAGCTGGGTGAACAGAAAAATATCAAAGAGAGAATAACATGCGAAACCACCCATGTTCTTTATGCCCTAAAATGCGAATGTGGAAAAGAATATATAGGAAGTACAGCAAATACATTGAAGCTTCGCATTCTTCAACACTTGAGGGCAATCAAAAATAAGGACTTTGCATATGCCATCGCTAAACACATCTGGAATACACATGAAGGTGTTTTTGACAATTTGAGATTCTATGGAATAGAACCTATTCCCTTTAACATTAGAGGAGGTGATCGGAATCGCCTGTTGAGACAAGCAGAATCCAAATGGATCATTCTAAAGGGGACGGAAATGCCGTGGGGACTCAATGCAGATGCTGAACTGCATAACTTTCTATAATTACAATTGGGATCAGCAGAATCAAAAGAACAATTAATCTCCAATGTTTTGGATTTCGCTGGATTACACATATCTTGACCACTTGTCTTTTAGAATTAATAGTGACTCTTAAGAACAAGTCCTATTCATCACATATATTTCTTTGATCATCTCTGTACTTGTTATATCGTTTAAAATCAGTGATTGCATTTAATGAAAAAATTTAATTTGAACTATGAGCTCAAAATGAAATTCTAATTAGAACCTCAACTTGGCAATTTATGTAATATGGAAAATATTCGTATCAAATCAGGTACTTCACCATGATTTTGAGCAGATCACTATTATATATTTTTTCATATATTTTTTCATATATATTTATATATATTTTTTATAACTTAAACACTGTCTGGAGTTGTGGTATCTCAATAATGAGGCATGGTGGGATATGAATTAGCTGGTGGGATGTAATAATGTGATTACTCATCATAGCACTGTTTGTTTGATTTTAACTTCTTTTGATAGTTTATCATAAAGCCAGTGATCAGACAACTTTGTTTAGTGAATCACATCATTGTGCAGGTACTTCACCAGCATTTGACTACATCCGCTAACTACATGATATTAGAGCATTGACCATATATTATCTCATGAACTGTTGAGCTCAGCAAAATATTTTTGTCACTATATGCAAGCTGTCATATGCCTTAAATTACGGTTCCCTTTAAAAGCTGAAAGCAAGTTGGGACGTTTTTTTTGTAAGGGAGGGCGGGTCAACCAACCTCTTTTTAAACACCTTGCACCTTTGATCACATGACCCAGACGAAGGCCTTTGGCCGAAACGTGTAGGTCGTTCTGTTTGTTTCCTGATGCACCTGATATCCTGCACTTTGCACTTTTGAAACCGAATGAAGACAAAATCCCTGAAAAAATAAAAATGATAAATGCCAAAGCGACTTAAACTTGCCTGAAACTCTTTGCTGAGGAAAAGTGCTGCCTTGTCTGTGATCTTCTGGGACTGTTTGATGGTATGGACTGAAGAACAAACACAGCAAATCCCTTTTCATATATATATATATATTCACTGAAAAAACCATAGGTTTCAGACACGTTATAGTTAGAAATTAGCATTTAAAAAACCTTTGAAATTCACTGAAAAAACCATAGGTTTTAGGGACAGTTATACTTAGTTGGACATTGCACTCGTACAAAACCCGTGAAATTCCCCGTTATAGTTAGTTCAGCTAACTATAACTCGCGCCCCGCAATGCACTGCTGATGACGTCACATATTACATCACTCATGACATGGTCAGTGACATCACTGATGACATCACTGATGACATCTCAAATGACATCACTGATGACATCATCCAGTGACTGTGTGTTTCTGTAAAGTTTAAATATGTTTAATATATATAGGGAAAGGCGTATTGAAGAATGAGTGGGTGTATAAGTGTCTGAATGGATGATTTAGTACGTGCGTGACTGACTCTACAAGTGAGTGATTAAACGTATCTTACTGAATGCATGGGTTAGTGACTAAACTGTGTGAATGTCTGTATCCGTCTGTTGGTGTGTAAGTGGATGCATGGATTTGCGAATAGCTACATGAGTGTCTATATGGGTTATTGATTGGTTCTATGAGTATCTGTATGGGTGCCTGAGTGTTTGTGTGGATGGGGTGTGTGCGACTGTGCATAGATGTGTGAGTGGGTGATTCACTGGGTGGATGGTTTCAAGAGTGCATCTGTGATAGACTGTATGGGTGGGTAAGTGTGTGTAAGAGTGTGTTAGTGAGTGAATGTATGTCCCAGTGGTACATGTGTGAGTAACTACATATGTGAAAGGCAGTATATATGTGTATTGGAGTATATAAATAGCTATAAGCGAGAGTGAGTGATTGTGATAGTGGCTGTATGGATGAGTGTGTGCTTGTATCAGTGATTGTATAAGAGCGTAACAATGTGCTAGTATTTGTATGATTAAGTGAGCTGGTGTGTGTATAACTGTATAGGTGAGTAAATGGCAGTGTGTTTAATTATTTGCATGACTGACTAGGTGTGTGAGTACCTCTATGGATGAGTGGCGATGTTTGAGTGTCTATATAGGAGTAAGAGTGCATATGATAGTCCTGTACTGAGTGACCATAAGTATGAGTGACTGTACGGGTGAGTGAGTGGATGTGTGTGTGTAGACCTAAGAATCAGTGAGTGGGTATGTAGTTATTGGTGTTGGAGTGTCTATGGTTTTGCGAATGGCACTCTGTAATTTAGATTGGGTGTATCAAAGGTTATATTAGGGTGTGAGGAGCTGCATCAGATTATCACGTGGATGATGTCATCAGTGATGTCATTTGAGATGTCATCAGTGATGTCATCAGTGATGTCACTGACCATGTCATGAGTGATGTAATATGTGACGTCATCAGCAGTGCATTGTGGGCGCGAGTTATAGTTAGCTGAACTAACTATAACGGGGGAATTTCACGGGTTTTGTACGAGTGCAATGTCCAACTAAGTATAACTGTCCCTAAAACCTATGGTTTTTCAGTGAATTTCAAAGGTTTTTTAAATGCTAATTTCTAACTATAACGTGTCTGAAACCTATGGTTTTTTCAGTGAATTTCAAAGGTTTTTAAAATGCTAATTTGTAACTATAACGTGCCTGAAACCTACGGTTTTTTCAGTGAATTTCAAAGGTTTTTTAAATGACAATTTTTAAATGTATTAATTTTTATATTAATTTTTTTCATACTGATTTACTACATTTTTAGAAACAATTTCTTTTACATATTTTATTTTTTAAATTACATTGTAATTACATTATACATTACATTACAAAAAATACTTTCTCAGAATGAATTACTTTAGTTTAAATACTTTGCACATAGGCAATAGACTTTTAAGTACAGTAGTTACAGTTGTTGCAATGGGCAACACATTTTCAAACACAATGCAACATTCAGCTCAATGTGAATTTCTAGTTAAATGCAATTAGTTACTTTATGGATTACTTTTCTAACCACAGGACTGGATCCTAGATTCAGTCCTGGTACATCTCCTGTAAACAGTTGAGTAAAAGCGTTTTAGTTACAGTCGTGATTTTTAAGGAAGATTATTGTATTTTAAAAGTTGACACTTAGAAACTTTTTCTCATAGAATCACCAATGTTATCCTATGGAAGGAAATTCACTTAGCAGGTAAAAACTGTTATCGTTACTTTTTCTTACTCAGTGTTGGATCCTGGATCCAGCACTGGTGCATCTCCTGTAAACAGTTGAAAGAATGCGTTTAAGTCATACAGGCGATTTTTAAGGAATATTTGTAGTTTGTGAAAATCGACACTTTGAAACTTTTCTGCTGAAAACCAGACAATGGATTCCTATGGAAGAAAATATAAGTTACTGGTAAGTACGGTTAAAATTACTTTTCAGGACCAGTACTGGGCTGAAAGATACAGCACTGAGGTCTCTCCTTATAACAGGTGAGTAAATCGGAATTCGTATTTCGGCTGATTTTAGAGGAATATTTTAAAGTTCCAAAACTCCACACTTAGAAGAATTTCCAAGTGAAACCAGTCAATGTTAGCCTATGGAAGGAAATTCAAGTTACTGGTAAGTACGGTTAAAATTACTTTTGAGGATCAGTACTGGGCTGAAAGATGCAGCACTGAGGTCTCTCCTGATAACAGGTGAGTAAATCGGAATTCGTATTTCGGCTGATTTTAGAGGAATATTTTAAAGTTCCAAAACTCCACACTTAGAAGAATTTCCAAGTGAAACCAGTCAATGTTAGCCTATGAAGGAAATTCAAGTTACCGGTAAGTACGGTTAAAATTACTTTTGAGGATCAGTACTGGGCTGAAAGATGCAGCACTGAGGTCTCTCCTGATAACAGGTGAGTAAATCGGAATTCGTATTTCGGCTGATTTTAGAGGAATATTTTAAAGTTCCAAAACTCCACACTTAGAAGAATTTCCAAGTGAAACCAGTCAATGTTAGCCTATGAAGGAAATTCAAGTTACCGGTAAGTACGGTTAAAATTACTTTTCAGGACCAGTACTGGGCTGAAAGATGCAGCACTGAGGTCTCTCCTGATAACAGGTGAGTAAATCAGAATTCGGATTTCGGCTGATTTTAGAGGAATATTTGTATGTTTCAAAAATCAACACTTAGAAACTTTTTCAGCAAAAAGCAGGCAATGATATCCTATGGAAGGAAATTCAAGTTACTGGTAAGTACGGTTAAAATTACTTTTCAGGATCAGTACTGGGCTGAAAGATGCAGCACTGAGGTCTCTCCTGATAACAGGTGAGTAAATCGGAATTCGTATTTCGGCTGATTTTAGAGGAATATTTTAAAGTTCCAAAACTCCACACTTAGAAGAATTTCCAAGTGAAACCAGTCAATGTTAGCCTATGGAAGGAAATTCAAGTTACTGGTAAGTACGGTTAAAATTACTTTTCAGGATTAGTACTGGGCTGAAAGATGCAGCACTGAGGTCTCTCCTGATAACAGGTGAGTAAATCAGAATTCGTATTTCGGCTGATTTTAGAGGAATATTTGCACAATGGTGAAGGGAGGGCGGGGCCTGAGGTGACATCTGTGCAAACGCGCCCCGTGGCGCGTTTTAAGTTGGGGGATTAAGTCCCCTTGAATCATGAGGGTCCCTACGGGCCAACTAGCCCACCAGGAACCTCCAGTATGCGCCAGGGGCTGCGTTGCAGAGACAAGTACAGAGGCCACACCCCTTTTACACCTCTCTGCAACGCAGCTCTGTGGCACTTTCTGGACGTACCTGTTGGGCTAGTTGGCTCCAGGACCCTCAGGATTGAAGAGGATTTAATTCCCCATCTTAAAACGCGCCACGGGGCCTGTTTGGACACATGTCACCTGAAGCCCCGCCCTCCCTTCACCACTGTGCAAACGCGCCCCGTGGCACGTTTTAAGTCGGGGATTAACTCCCTTGAATCCTGAGGGTCCCTGGGGTGCAACTAGCCCACCATATACCTCCAAAAGCACCATAGAGCTGCGTTGCAGAGAGGTGTAAAAGGGGCGTGGCCTCTGTACACCTCTCTGCAAGGCAGCTCCCTGGCGCATACTGGAGGTTCCTGGTGGGCTAGTTGGCCCCAGGGACCCCCAGTATTCAAGGGGTCGTTCCCCTCTGCAAACGCGCCAGGGGCGCGTTTGCAGAGTGGTGAAGGAAGGGGGCGGGGCCTACGGGCCCGATCGTTTTTTTGTTGTTTTTTTTTCCCCTGAAGGGGGCTGTGTGGCCCCCTTCCTTTTTCCTATTTTTAGGCCCTGGGGACCCCATCCCCTAGGGCCTTACCCCTTTTTAAAAATTAAAATAAAAATAAAAAACGGGGAAGGGGGCCGCGTGGCCCCCTTCCCTGGGCCTGTATTGGCCCCGGGTACCCCATCCCCCGGGGCATGGCTCTCTTTTTTTATTTGGAGGGGGCTGCGTGGCCCCCTCCTCAGGCCATTTAAGGCCCCGGGGACCCCATCCCCGGGCCGGCCTTGCACTTGTTTTTTTTTTTTTCCAATTTCTTTACTTTGGGGAGGGGGCTGCGTGGCCCCCATCCGTGGCCACTTATAGCCCCGGGGACCCCATCCCCGGGGCCTGGCCTCTCGTTGGGGACTGTGGGGGGTCCCCAAGCCCCCCACAGTCCCGCCGGCTACCCGTGTCCTACGGGAGCCGGCATTGCTTACACATGGGGAGCTGCTAAGATGCAGCTCCCCATGTGGAAAGCAATCGGCTTTGGATATTGGAAGAGAGAGCAGGTTTCCCTGCTCTCTCTTCCAATATCCAAAGCAAGTTTGCAATGACAGGACGGGAGCCGCGAGGCTCCCGTCCTGTCATTGCAAACAGCAGTGTCCCGGGGGTAGGCACCCGGGACACTGCAGGAGCCGGCCCTGGGGGGTGGTGGTCCCCAGGGCCACCACAGGCTCCAGGAGGGGGGCCGCGCGGCCCCCTCCCTGACATTTGAAAGCCCCGGGGAGGTGGTGATCCCCGGGGCTTGGGGTCCAAAACGGACCCCCATTGTAATTTTTCTTAGTGCCCCGGGAGGTGGTGGTCCCCGGGCGTGTGGGGCTGGAGCCCCCACACAGGTTTTTGTTAAATAAAAGAAGCCCCGGGGAGGTGGCGGTCCTCGGGGCTGCGGGAGGGCTCAGAGCCCTCCCGCACCATTATACATAAAGCCCCGGGGGTGGTGGTCCCCGGGGCTTGGGGGCCCTTAGAGGCCCCCACACATAAAATTAACCCCCCCCAGCATGCCCCCGGGACTTGGCCCACCCGGGGGCCAATTAACATCGAAGCGCGGGAGACCGCGCTTTGATTTTTTTTTATTTTTGGCAGGATTCGCGCCCCCTGAGTGCATCCTGCCGATTTTTAAAAAATTTTTTTTTTTTTTTTTTTGCCCAGGGGGTCCTTGTGGGACCCCCTGAGCAAACCCAGGGGGTCAGGGTGTTTCTACCCTGCCCCCTTTGTGCGCTTTGCGCACTTGTTTCTGTCCCTCGGTTCTACCGAGGGACAAAATGGCTGCCAACATTTCCTGAATCGGAATGTTGACAGCCAGCTGACAGCCAATTAACATGCAGCTCATGATCGGGACGGTGCGCGCAGGGTGCGCTCGGGGTGCGCGAATCCTCCGTGCCCATAGATATCACTATCTTTTTACTTTTGATTTTCTCAGCAACTACTGAACGGATTTACACCATTTAACAAAAGGGTTCTTTCTGAACCAAGAACTACCTCTTTGCCAAATTTGGTGTAATTCCGTTCAGCAGTTCGGGCTGTAGCCGTGTCTAAAGTTTCCTATGGAAAATTGCATGGGGAAAACGCGTTTTGGGACCCCCCTTTTTTCTCGGCCCCTGCTTGACGAATCCCCCCGAGACTTTCAGGGTAGGAGCGGACCGGAGCGGGCCACAAAGTTTGAAAATTTTGCGAAGATACGTCAACCGGCAAGAGAGTTATTTCAAATAGAATGTCGCGGATTTCCTATGGATAATAGGTTGTAACTATAACTATCTACTGGCGACCGCCAGTAGATAATACATGTATATATATAATGTGTATAGGGGATACTGCTCCTCACAAGGCTACTGCTAAGAGTAAACATGACCAAGGGGTTGATTTCGAAGCTTTTGCAGAGCTCAGGAAAGTTTTTCATTCACAGCATTTATTTTCCCAATCTCAATGTGGGCACAGTATGCTATATAAACCATCTTGGGGGAACGAGATCCAGGATACTAGTGGATCTAGCCAAAAGCTTTTGGGAGTTTGGTCTGAAGAAAAATACGTCAATGATGGTGGAATACCTTCCTGTAGTGTCCAATGAGATCGAAGTCTGGCATTCCAGACAATTTCAGGATGCCAGCGCATAGAAACTTCAGCTGGGGATTTTCAACAGGATAGCGAGGCACTGGGGCTCCTTTTCATTAGACCTTTTTGCCTCCAGATTAGATCACCAGCTAACAAAATACTTCAGCTGGAAGCCGGATCCGAAGGGAGCAGCAAAGGATGCTTTCCTATGGGATTGGTCCAAGGAACAAGCTTATGCTTTATCCCCCTTTTCCATGATAATGCATCTGATGGCTCAGGTCTGGAGACAAGTGGACCTTGTGGTGGTGTCTCCGATATGGAGATCTCAAGTGTGGGTTCCAGTGATGATGGAACTTTCTTGGGATTCTGCAATCCCTCTACCCCAGCTGCTGTATCTCCTGCAGGATCCCCTCAGTAATTATCATCGTCTGGTGATGGAAGGCACTCTACATCTTCAGGTGTGGAGGATTACAGGAAACAATGGAAAATCCCTGACCTTTCGCTACAGGCTTTTCTCCTCCTCTCCAAGGCTTGGGTGGATGGGACGGTCAAGGAGATATAAATCGGCTTGGTCCAGATGGGTTAGTCGGTGCGTGCAGGGGGATGTGGATCCCTTTGAGTCAGATGTTGTCAAAACCCTGAATTTCTTGGTGAGTATTTCGCAAAAAGGTCTAGCTTACCGGTTAGTAAATGCTTTCAGATCGCTATCTCAGGTGGACATGCCCCTATTGAGGGACACCCAGTGAAGGAACAGACTCTGGTCAGGAAATTGCTCAAGGGGATTTGTTTGTCATTACCTCCAGAGCCTAGGCATTAATCTCTTGGGATGGTAACACTTTCCTTAATCTTTTCATATCTTGGCATTGTAATAAATATTTGTCAAAGAAAAAGTTGTCTGCTAAGTTGGCAATGCTTCTTTTTCTAGTCTCATGCCGAAGAGTATTGGATGTCAGAGCATTGGACGTAACAGGTAGGTTTTTTACTCATGATGGTGTAACATTTATTATTTGTAGGCAAACAAAGTACAATTCAAGAGTGGGTGTCTTATCCAGCTTTTAGAGAGTGGTCAAATGTTTTAACGCTTGTGAAAGTATGACAGCAGAGCTCCGTCCTGCAAGTGATAAAAAACTACTGATATATTTATGTAAGCCACATAAGGCAGTTTCTTCCCCTACTATAGCCAGATGGGTGCATTGGGATATGAAGGAAGCAGGGCTTCATATTAAGATCTTTGGAGCACATTCTGCCAGAGGAGCTGTGGCTACTAAAGCTTTTTCACTGGGTGCTAAATTGGAAGACATTGTGAGTGCAGCAGATTCTTCTTCTAACTCCACATTTAAGAAGTTTTATTTTAAACCAGTTAATGATGTTGCCTCGTTAGTAGTCAGTAAGCTAGCATAATCCTTGCCTTCGGTCCTGACATAGAATGTAAAATTTCCTACTTACTGTAACAGAAAGTTTCAATTCTATTAAGGTCTCAGAGACGATGTTTATTCCTTCCAGTATGATCAATGTGGATCGTCCCACCCTCTGTAGAGTATTCTTTTGGGAATATTTTCTTTAATAATAAGTATTGATTCATTATGTTTTAAAATGTGGTTACTTATGTTGAAGTTTTGAAGTTGTTCTAGGCCATATTTTATATTGTTAGCGCTAACTTTTGTTGAAGTGACAAGCGATATTTCATGTTTCTCGCACTTTCTATTAACATTGTTTCATTTTAATAGGGAACAACTCAGCTAAACAAGAATAATTTCTCAGTTGGGAGCGGCATGCGTCACATCAAGAAAGAGGGGGCATGAGCAGTGTATCAGGACTTTGTGGACTATTCTGGACTGCTATTGGCTGGAGACATGTTGTTCTTTTCCCTATGTCCGATGGGAAATGTAGTTTGTGTTTAAGTTGTTTTGTTTGACTGCTGGAGAAAATTCAAAAGGAAAGTACAGCAGCATGATCCTCACCTCCTAGTCTTTAATAAAATTGAACCTTTCTGTCAATGTAGCTAGGAAATGTTTCATTCATACTTAGACCATTCTAACAGGAAGCTTAACTGTGTTGCTTGATAATAGACCTTACAACTCAGAATTCCTAAAACCCCCTTCATCATAGGCTGATAGGTATGTTTCACTGCAATATCAGATTGTTTGCCCTTAATTAGGTCTCCATACAGACTTGCTGCAATTGGTTTTGTATGTTGAGATCAATTTGCATGAGAATTGTCTGAAAATCCAGACACTTCACATAAAGCATGCAGCTAATCCAGTAAGGTTTGTGTTTGGGCTCATTAATTGCACAAAAATATCATTGGCAAAGAGAGAAAGCTTAAGTTTATCTTTGTCGCATTTTATCCTCTAAATTAGTGGATTGTTAGGGATCTTCTGTGCCAATAATTCTAGATATAGAGCAGGTGTGACTGCAGGCAGCCCTGCCTTGTCCTCTGCACTAACTTCACTACATTTGAGTCTTGTCGATTAACATTGATTCTTACAGTTGGATTAACATACCCCGCTAGTACCTTCCTAATAAAAAAAGGCTTTATCAGTGCCAAGGGACAGGAGGAGCACAGTGTCTTTACATTTGTTAGCTATGTCATTTATATGTAAACCTTGTTTGGTTTTGTCACCCACATTTCTCTTCGGGAAAAATGACGCCTGATCCAGCTATATTAAATGTTGTAATCTGTTGGCTATTATTTTTGAGGATATTCTAAAATCTCCCTTTAATAAAGAGCTCGCAGGTAGGAGCTTTCCCCTTCTTTAAAATGACTGAAACCTTTGCTTCAGTCATGATCGGTGTGGCCACAACTCTCATTGCAATAACATTAAAAACGTTGGTCATACGTTTCATCATGACAGGCCATAACTTCCTATAAAAGGACATGGCGAACCCATCTCTGCCCAGTGTCTTACACAGTTTGAGGCATTTAATAGCAAGATTATTTCTTCTGTAGTTTTGGGAGCTATTTGCGAATCCATCTGGTCTATAGTTAATTTGCTAAGCCCAGTATCCTGAATGAAAAAGTCTAAGAGACAAGTCTCCTGTTGGCTCGACTTTATATAGCACTTGACAGAATGGAGTAAACACTTCGGGCCTCATTTATGAAAAGTGGAGCATCTCTGCGCTGGGGCAGAGATGCATCACAATTTCTTATGATACGCTGCGTCACATGATGTTGACGTGGCCGTCTTGACGTAACAATAACTGACGCAACTGCTGAAAAAGTGTTGTAAGTCAGAATCGCGTATTCCGGCGCAAGACAAACTTGCCCTGCACCACTTTTTCGTTGCGTCACGATTTGGAAATAGGCAAAAAGCACGCATTTACCACAAAATTCATTAATCAATTTTGGAGGCAAATAAAGTTTCCGTGGAGCATGAAGGAGACACCAGCAGTCAAGAGAATCTCCCACACGCTAGCCAGGATGTCAAGCCCGAAACCCAGGGGAAGAGGAAGAGGAAAGTAAATTTCAGTGCGGAGGAGAATGAAATACTGATCAATGAGGTGACAGACCACCAACACCAGCTGTTTGTCACCTCGAAGTTGCCGTTATCCAAAAAAGATGCCATTTGGCAGTCCATATTGGCTAAGGTCAACTGTGTGGCTCAATTGAAGAGGACAGTGCCATATTTGAAGAAATGCTGGCATGACATCAAGCGCAGGACAAAAGAGAAAATGGCGCAAAACCTAAAGGCAGCAATGCAGACCGGAGGAGGGAGCCCAGCAGAACATGAGGAGCAAGATGCACTGGAGGAGCGGGTGGCAGCTGTCATCCCAGAAGAGGTGGTGGCAGGACTGCCAGGACAGGACAGTGCGGAGCATGAGGAACTGCAAGACCCGCAGGGTAAGTTGTAACAAGGGGCAATGTGGCTTACAAGCTAATGTTGTGCAGTGCATTTATTAAGGTACCATTCCTCATTAGCGACATGCGTTATGCAAAGGGAAGTCATGTATGTAAATAACAGTGAAGTGTCACATAAATGCCTTGTACCCTGGACAGTCAGATGTTGCTCAGTTCATTCTAGATCCATCTTGTAAATCACAATATACATGTCAGATGTGCAGTACCAGGCCACTGCCGCCCCTGGGTATTGCCACATGTAGGTGGATACACTACCTAACCCATTTGAACTACAAATCCAAAAACACACTGCAACAGACATAAGGGGCCTCATTTATGATGCTAGACCGGCACTATTGTGCCGCCGGGACGTTACTTTTATTACGTACCAGTGGCGCAATGTGCCACTGGCATATTTATACGGGCACGTAACGCCATGTTACGTGCTTTTCATGGCCTTATAAATATGTGCCATATAGGGGCATTCCATGGGTGTTGCTGGGGGTATTCCCTGCAACATCCATGTCTTTTTGACAATGCCCCAGATTAACGACAAATTGTAACTCTGAGGGAGCGCAAAAAACTTACGCCTCACCAGGGGAGGCATATGGGACGCACAACGAGGAGAAATATCTTCATTTCTTCTTGGTTTTCCTCTTTCTATGTGTGCTGCATTCTGGAGCACACATAGAAAAGGAAAAAGCATCTTGTGATTGTTTTTGTGCAGGAAGGTTTCCCTTCCTGCACAAAAATAATCATCCCCCGCAACGCAGGCACCCTTGAACCATGGTGCAAATGCGCCTGCATTGGCGCACAGAAGCCCATTGTGTGCCGGTGCAGGGGAAAAGGGCATGAATGCGCCGTATCTATTAGATACGGTGCATTCCTGCCCTTTCCTTTAGCTGTAGGGCAGGGAAGCAGCAAGGCCTGTTGCGCTGCCCTACGGAAAAAACCCTATAAATTAGGCCCATGGTCTCACACATTATCCCCTTTGAACACCGGAGTATCACTTTTGACACATTTTAAAATTGAAAATCCAGAGGTGCAAGGTGCAGGTGAAAAAGCTCCATAGGTTCATATGAGGAATAACACATCACCACTTGTGCGTCCCTTCATGACTCGTACTGGTGGCACAATGGTTCAGCACCCATTTTCAAGCTCATGCAGAGTCACCCTGTGTGGCTTCCTGAGGCCTTGTCATAATTGTTCCCTCCCAGTCAGTACAATGTGGGACAGTGTTGTAGCATGGGTGTTTCGACACAACATCCAGGGTGTACTACACACACTTTGAGCAATATTTATACTTCATTTGGGACTGGGCAGTGCTGCAATGAGTCTTGCTGTGCTGCCCTGTGTCAAAATAAAAGCTGTGGTACACAATGGTCTGCCATGTGCCAATGTACGCATCCTTGCACTATGTTGCAAGGGTGCCTGTGAAGTGGGCCTGATTTAGTCAGTCCCAGAATGGAAGCCTACCTGCCCCTAATCATTTGTAAATTGCAAATTATCTGACAGATGTGTACTGCAGAATGCAGCACAAATGTAACAATGTCGAAAGATACAGCAAGAAACTAATTTCACTTCATGTGCCTCCATAATGCCAATGCAGGTGTGTGGATAGTGTTGTTCCCCTTATAAAAATGTTGATACTTCACCTTGCGGTAACATCAACAATGTTCTTTGATGCATATAGAGACCATCGAAAATTCCTTAGGGGGGCATTCCCTGAAAGTCTTTGCTGCCTGTACCTCACTTCTTAACATATCAAAAGTGATGCACCAGTGATGTCAGAGGTTCCCAAACTAGTCTTTAATGTCACCCACAGTTGCACATGTAGGTCAACTTCCAAGCACAAAAGAAATCTGCTCTGCAAGGCAGGCACATTTGCACCATAGTGCACAGGTGAATACTTTGCCACATGCCAAACCAATCTGTGCTGTTGTAGTGTAAAAGGACCATAATGTATTGTTCAGCAAACATAATGACACATTCATCAGCTTTTGTTGTGGTGCTGGCAAGTGCTGGAATATTTCTTGTGGTGCTTCCCGTGGCTAACACCTCATTAGTGAGGCACACACTGTGTGCCCCAATCTGCAACACGCATAACAGGACATAAAGGCCATCATGCCTTTAGTGTTTGTCAGGAATGTATCTCTCCTTGCACAACACCAATTACTCCTGCAACTGAGTCTAACTTGCAACATGGCATTTGGGTGCCTCCACTGGCGTAAGGCTGCTGCCTGTTGCATGCTGCAGGCTCAATGGTCCGAATGTCCCATATCTATCATAGATGTCACATCCTTCTAAGTGTACAATGACACAAAGGCAGTGCAGTGTGACGTTTTGCTGGGCTGCTGGACATTACATGCTGGGAACTGATGGGCCCATTACAACTCATAGCATAGACCTAAGCTGTGTGAAATGTACATCTCATCATATTTGTGTTGTCAATGTCTATCAAAACGGCATGTGTAGCAATGCAAGTCAACCCTATTTGGTTTGTCATGCCTAATTACAATTGTCCATAATACAAGTCTCTCATTGTCTCAAAGGTGTGGTCTGTGTGTGTTGCATAATGTGTCCCAAACATGAGCCATTGAATCAGACCAAAAACAAGGGGGTTGAGGGGGCGTGGCCAACTGCTGGAGAAAATGGCCGCTTGCTAGCGCGGCTCCGGCCCCGGGGTCTCTTGTCCCCTAATTAATCCTGCCATCTATCCGACTACAGGAGGTAAATCCCTGTACGTGAGTCCCCAGAGGCTGCGCGGAGCGATACTTGCTCTCCCGAACACGAACGGCAAGCGCAAGGAGCAGTCGGCGGCATTGCGGCCTGTCGGGGCGCAGCAGCCACGGACTCACGGAAGCGAGTGCCCGGACGTGTGGAGGTGGGTCCGGGCATGTAACCCATGCTCTTCCCGCGCTGGTGACGGAGCGCGCGGACTTCTGCTGGTGGGGGCCCCACTCGACTGGCCATACGAGTGTGCACATCCGGTGGGCATCTGGAGATCGGTGGAGCGCACTGGCTGTCGGTGCGGACGGCGTGCTGGTTTCTCCTCTCCACCGTGGGACACGGGGCTCGACGTTGACACCATAGGGCTTGGTCAGCCCTTACAACATTAACTTCACACGGAAGGAGACATGAATCGCTACACCCAGGGCCAATAATGCGAAGGCACAAGAGAGGTGGAGGCACTGCTCAACAATTGTTCACTCCCCCAACGGCCTTGATCCTCAGTGCTCCCCCACTCCCGGGCCTTGTTCTGGGGTCTATCCTTTGATCCCAGTGTGATAAGTGACTTGCTATTGGTTTACTTGGGTAAACATGAAAGGCGTGGGGGGGACGGCGGAGTAACGGCAGGCTTGGATGGCCTGACCCGAGGAGACGTGCACTGAGCTACCGGATAGTGGCGGAACACTGGCCAGACAACTACAGGGCCCTGATGGGGGTCTGCCCTCACGAGGTTGGTGCGGGACTTAGGGGACTTAGGGGGAGCGCCGGGGTCCAGGGAAGGGTGGTGCTAACTACCTGGGATCCTAATAACTATTGCCTTCGCAATGGAGCAACCTGTTTCATCGCCCCTTTGACTGGCATATAAGAATGGGCACCTGAGCACTTCGTCCTAGTATCTAGACCCAAAGCTTTTAAATGGGAGGCCATGGCTCGGCGGGGGGGGGGAAGCCAAGAGACCGCGTGGTTCTTACTACGGCAGGCGGCGGTGAGTACCCCTTACCGTGGAGCCCACAGACTCACTTCTAAAATGGCGACAATCAAGGGAAGTCGCGGTGCGCACCAGCAAAAGATTGATAAATTTGCATGGCAGAAGACACAAGATGGGGGGCAGCTAAATCTGGGTTCGGAACAGGACACCCATCAAAAGGCAAGTGCGCAAGAGCCACCCACGCTCCAAGATGTCCTGGCAGCCATCAATGGCGTACGCACATCATGACTCGGTCGCCACGGACATATCCCTGCTCAGAGCAGACCTACGTAATATAGACTCCTAGGTGAAGGAAGTGGAGGATATCACACAGGAGCTTGTCGCCGACGCATCCATTTTGAAAAAACAAGTTTCTGAATTACAACAACGGACCAAGCTCCTTGTGACCCAACTCGACGACTATGAAGGAAGATCGCGGCGCAATAACGTCCGCATCCTAGGGGTGCCGGAGAAGGCCGAAGGGCCAGCAGTAGACCTTTTTGTTGAAGACCTTGTGACTAAGCACCTGCAGCCTAAGTACCTTTCCAACTACTTCTCTATCGAGAGAGCCCACCGAATCTCTGGGGGAAGGCCCAAGCCGGGGGCGCCCCCTCGTCCTATCCTGGCAAGAGTGTTTAACTTTCGAGACTGGGACCATATTCTCCAGACGGCCCGGTGTGCCCTCCCCCCTCAAATTTGAAAATAGCACGATCCCGTTTTTCCCTGACTTCACTGCTAAAGTCCAGAAATAAAGACGTTCCTTTCTGGAGGTAAAAAAGGCTCTAAGGGATAGAGAAATCAATTACGCTATGCTGTTTCCTGCGAAACTGCATGTAGAGGCTGAAGGCAAAAGCTGGTTCTTCATGGACCCCGCGAAGGTAATGGACTGGCTCGATGGCTGGCGGAGAGTGGGAGAGAAGGGACGACCGGAGCGACAAGAATGACGAGGGATAAAGACGCAGAATAGGCAAGAATCCACCCATGACTTGGTAGACCAACACACAACGGGTTGTTCCTGAAATCACCCTGGAGGATTGAACTGAGACTTAACTGGTGGCCAACCACTCTGATGTTTAAATTGTGTCGCCTCGACTTTGGGGGGACAGGGCGGTCGGTGAGATCAGCATGGACCTGTCAATATACTAGTGGCCAGTATGGCCCGGCCACTAGTGGAGATGGAGTGGGACTGCCCCAAAGACCGAGGAATCGTTGTCCTGGACTGCGATGAGTATACTTCACTGTATATACTGATTCCTGTAGCTTAATCTATGATTATCTGGGGAGGGGATGGGAGGGGCGGGTTGAGCCTACGTTTCCTCCATTTCAGGGTTGGGAGGGCGACTGGCACTCTGCTCTGTTGGGGAAGCGGGTCACTGGATTCCGTTATGCAGGGAGGCAGGGAGGGGGTGGAGGGAGTTCTGGGTGGGGGGGTAGTTATGTTCGTAGTTCTAGTTCAGCACAGCAACGCAACACTAATAGAAGGTCAAAACTGATGCTAGATTCTCATTCCTGGGTATTCAACAACCTCATAATCGTGTATGGGGAACATTTCCTCTATCCGCTTTCACGCAACAATGCAAGTTCAATCTATCGGCAAATACACTACACGAGCGCTTGCAAATCGAACTATCACTGTAACTCCTGTGTGACGGGTGTTCCGCTGCTGGTACACAGGGATTACACTTTCATCTCCACTAATGGAGCCAAGCGCGGAACTTAAGTTCCTTACAGGTGTGCTCCTGTGGAGGAACTGCCCCTATATGGTTAAGAAAACATGGACTGACGATCAGGGCAGGTTTGTGGCAGTATCTGGTTCCTGAGAAGGGAAAACACTTAATGTGCTCTCGGTCTATGTCCCCCCTGCCCTGTGACAGTCCACCCTACAAGACCTTAGCAAATTTATCCTTGACCTCCCAATTGGCACATTAGCGATAGGGGGAGACTTCAACCTTACAGTGGACGGTTCACTTGACCGACTGCCCCCACGTAGAGACCTTGGCTCCAGGTCTAAACTGGCTGAATTCCTCTCTGCTCTCGGCCTGGTGGATATTTGGCGACACCTTAACCGTACGACCACACAATACACCTTCCACTTGGGGGCACATAACAGCCACTCGCGAATAGACTACATGCTTACACACGCTGAGGACCTGTCTGAATTCAGTGAGGCCCGCTGCCTAGCTCGTGGAATCTCGGATCACTCCCCTATTTTGACTAAGATGGCGTTGGGTCCCCAATATAGGTGCACGACCCTCACTATAAACCCATGGGCGCTCAATATACCCCATATCAAGATGGCACTAACCAAAGATACTGAACTATATTTTAAAGAAAACGTTGGCTCGGTGACCTCAGCCCAAATCCTATGGAGCGATACCAAAGGGGATGATGGACGGAGCGCTTGAGCTAATCAAATACTCACCCCAGTCAACTGATCTGGGTTTAATCCATCATCATTCTTTAGCTCACTCCACCACCCCAGTTCAGACATGGCCATATGCAAATCAGTCTGACCCTGTGCCTCATGGGAACAGTCCAGCCCGAACTGCCAAGCCATGTCTTCCCTGGACCGGAAACAAGCATCCTGGGACCGGTTTCTGGCTATTCAGCCGTCATCAGCCAGGCTAGCTTGAATCCAGTGGCAAAGTGAGCAAGGGACCCACGTCTGGGCATACCCTGCCAACTAAGGGCGAACAAAGCGATACCAAAGGGGATGATGGACGGAGCGCTTGAACTAATCAAATACTCACCCCAGTCAACTGATCTGGGTTTAATCCATCATCATTCTTTAGCTCACTCCACCACCCCAGTTCAGACATGGCCATATGCAAATCAGTCTGACCCTGTGCCTCATGGGAACAGTCCAGCCGGAACTGCCAAGCCATGTCTTCCCTGGACCGGAAACAAGCATCCTGGGATCGGTTTCTGGCTATTCAGCTATCATCAGCCAGGCAAGCTTGAATCCAGTGGCAAAGTGAGCAAGGGACCCACGTCTGGGCATACCCTACCAACTAAGGGCGAACAAAGCGAAACCAAAGGGGATGATGGACGGAGCGCTTGAGCTAATCAAATACTCACCCCCAGTCAACTGATCTGGGTTTAATCCATCATCATTCTTTAGCTCACTCCACCACCCCAGTTCAGACATGGCCATATGCAAATCAGTCTGACCCTGTGCCTCATGGGAACAGTCCAGCCCGAACTGCCAAGCCATGTCTTCCCTGGACCGGAAACAAGCATCCTGGGACCGGTTTCTGGCTATTCAGCCGTCATCAGCCAGGCTAGCTTGAATCCAGTGGCAAAGTGAGCAAGGGACCCACGTCTGGGCATACCCTGCCAACTAAGGGCGAACAAAGCGACCCTTGACCTTGCCAGGTAGGTCGCTCCCCCACCACACAGCTCCGCCTGTGTTGTCTGCCCGCTGCTTCTGCAGGTAAGATCGCCCTCCGCTTGTGGCCCCGGTGCCCGTATTTTCTGCTTGTCTCCCCATTTTCCTTTCTGTGCCCCTCGCTGCCCCATTGTCATTGTGCCCGTGATTTTGTCTGCTTGTCTCCCCATTTTCCTTTCTGTGCCCCTCGCTGCCCCATTGTCGTTGTGCCCGTGATTTTGTCTGCCTTTCTCCCCTTTTTCCTTCTGTGCCCCTCGCTGCCCCATTGTCGTTGTGCCCGTGATTTTGTCTGCCTTTCTCCCCTTTTTCCTTCTGTGCCCCTCGCTGCCCCATTGTCGTTGTGCCCGTGATTTTGTCTGCCTTTCTCCCCTTTTTCCTTCTGTGCCCCTCGCTGCCCCATTGTCGTTGTGCCCGTGATTTTGTCTGCCTTTCTCCCCTTTTTCCTTCTGTGCCCCTCGCTGCCCCATTGTCGTTGTGCCCGTGATTTTGTCTGCCTTTCTCCCCTTTTTCCTTCTGTGCCCCTCGCTGCCCCATTGTCGTTGTGCCCGTGATTTTGTCTGCCTTTCTCCCTTTTTCCCTCTGTGCCCCTCGCTGCCCCATTGTCGTTGTGCCCGTGATTTTGTCTGCCTTTCTCCCTTTTTCCTTCTGTGCCCCTCGCTGCCCCATTGTCATTTGTGCCCGTGATTTTGTCTGCCTTTCTCCCCTTTTTCCTTCTGTGCCCCTCGCTGCCCCATTGTCGTTGTGCCCGTGATTTTGTCTGCCTTTCTCCCCTTTTTCCTTCTGTGCCCCTCGCTGCCCCATTGTCGCTGTGCCCGTGATTTTGTCTGCCTTTCTCCCCTTTTTCCTTCTGTGCCCCTCGCTGCCCCATTGTCATTTGTGCCCGTGATTTTGTCTGCCTTTCTCCCCTTTTTCCTTCTGTGCCCCTCGCTGCCCCATTGTCATTTGTGCCCGTGATTTTGTCTGCCTTTCTCCCCTTTTTCCTTCTGTGCCCCTCGCTGCCCCATTGTCATTTGTGCCCGTGATTTTGTCTGCCTTTCTCCCCTTTTTCCTTCTGTGCCCCTCGCTGCCCCATTGTCGTTGTGCCCGTGATTTTGTCTGCCTTTCTCCCCTTTTTCCTTCTGTGCCCCTCGCTGCCCCATTGTCGCTGTGCCCGTGATTTCGTCTGCCTTTCTCCCCTTTTTCCTTCTGTGCCCCTCGCTGCCCCATTGTCATTTGTGCCCGTGATTTTGTCTGCCTTTCTCCCCTTTTTCCTTCTGTGCCCCTCGCTGCCCCATTGTCGTTGTGCCCGTGATTTTGTCTGCCTTTCCCCCCATTTCCTTTCTGTGCCCCCGCTGCCTCTCGCCATTCCCGCCGCTGCGTCCCTGCGGCCCCGCCCCCTGACTGCCCATTCGCTGCCCCTGCCTCCCGCCTCCCAGCTGCTCCTCCCTCCCACCTCCCCATAAATGGCGGCCGCTGCGCGTGAGGAGAGCGACCCTTGACCTTGCCAGGTAGGTCGCTCCCCACCACACAGCTCCGCCTGTGTTGTCTGCCCGCTGCTTCTGCAGGTAAGATCGCCCTCAGCTGCGGCCCCGGTGCCCGCACTTCTTGCTTCCCCCCTTTTTCCTTCTGTGCCCCTCGCTGCCCCATTTACGTTGTGCCCGTGATTTTGTCTGTTTTTATCCCCTTTTTCCTTCTGTGCCCCTCGCTGCTCCATTTACGTTGTGCCCGTGATTTTGTCTGTTTTTATCCCCTTTTTCCTTCTGTGCCCCTCGCTGCCCCATTTACGTTGTACCCTTGATTTTGTCTGTTTTTATCCCCTTTTTCCTTCTGTGCCCCTCGCTGCCCCATTTACGTTGTGCCCGTGATTTTGTCTGTTTTTATCCCCTTTTTCCTTCTGTGCCCCTCGCTGCCCCATTTACGTTGTGCCCGTGATTTTGTCTGTTTTTATCCCCTTTTTCCTTCTGTGCCCCTCGCTGCCCCATTTACGTTGTGCCCGTGATTTTGTCTGTTTTTATCCCCTTTTTCCTTCTGTGCCCCTCGCTGCCCCATTTACGTTGTGCCCGTGATTTTGTCTGTTTTTATCCCCTTTTTCCTTCTGTGCCCCTCGCTGCCCCATTTACGTTGTGCCCGTGATTTTGTCTGTTTTTATCCCCTTTTTCCTTCTGTGCCCCTCGCTGCCCCATTTACGTTGTGCCCGTGATTTTGTCTGTTTTTATCCCCTTTTTCCTTCTGTGCCCGTCGCTGCCCCATTTACGTTGTACCCGTGATTTTGTCTGTTTTTATCCCCTTTTTCCTTCTGTGCCCCCGCTGCCTCTCGCCATTCCCGCCGCTGCGTCCCCTGCGGCCCCGCCCCCTGACTGCCCATTCGCTGCCCCTGCCTCCCGCCTCCCAGCTGCTCCTCCCTCCCACCTCCCCATAAATGGCGGCCGCTGCGCGGCCGCGCCGCTGGCGCGCCGAAGGCGCGCCTAAGGCAAGCCCGTCTGCGCCCGTCCGCGACTGGACCGCGCCCAGCGCCAGAACCCCTGGATCCCACCGATGCAACACCACTCGACGGACCTACGACGCCGCCACACTCACCGCACTCAATGCCGGCCGGAACCCTGCCTGCTACCGAGCCTCACCGAGACGCACCCACGGACCCTTCACCTGCCAAACCTGCCGATTCACCTGCCCCCGGACGTGCACCACCTCCGCCAAGTCGAGCACCAGCAGCAACCACCTGAAATGCATCCTGCTGAACACCCGCTCCGTCCACAGGCACGCCGTGGAACTCTGGGACCTGCTCGACGCAACAGCACCGGACATCGCCTTCCTCACCGAAACCTGGATGAACGCCTCCTCAGCGCCCGACATCGCCATAGCCATCCCGGACGGATACAAGATCACCCGGAGGGACCGCGTCAACCAGACGGGAGGAGGCATCGCCATCGTACACAAGAACACCATCCGCATCTCGACTAACTCCGACGAGACCTTCACCGCCGCCGAACACCTACACTTCCAGATACACACTGACCCCAAGACCACCCTCCGAGGCACCCTCATCTACAGACCCCGGGACCACGCACACTATTCAGCGAAGACATCGCAGACTTCATCAGCCCGCACGCCATGCCCTCCGCCGACTACATCCTCCTAGGGGACCTCAACTTCCACCTGGAGAACAACAACGACAGAAACACCACCGCCCTGCTGGACAACCTCGCCAACCTCGGACTCAAGCAACTGGTGAACACGCCCACCCACTACGCCGGCCACACGCTTGACCCCGTCTTCTCGTCCAGCAAGCACATCTCCTTCAGCCACGCCACCGGACTCCACTGGACCGACCACAGCTGCGTCCACTTCAGCTTCAGAAAGACTGCGACCCACCACCACCCGCAACAGGCTCCCCTCCGGAGCTGGAGCAAGATCACCGCCGAGCAGCTCACCGCCTCCCTCAGCCAGGACACACCCACCAACACAATGGACCCAAACGAAGCAGCCAGCAACCTCGCCAAGTGGCTGACCGCCTGCGCCGATGACCTCGCACCACTAAAAAACCCTCCCAGCAGACCCGGAAGCAAGAAAACCCCTTGGTTCACCAACGAACTCAAGGAATCCAAGAAGAACTGCCGCACTCTCGAGAAAACCTGGCGACTCGACCAGACCACAGACAACAGGACCGCCCTCAAGCACGCCACCCGCAAACACCACCAGCTGATCCGTGCCACCAAGAAGTCGGCACTCAAAGAACGACTGGACAACAACGCCCATGACAGCAAGGAACTTTTCAGCATCGTCAAAGAGTTCTCCAACCCCAGCGCCGGAAACAACGACATCACCCCCTCGCAAGACCTCTGCAACTCACTCTCCGCGTTCTTCCACCGCAAGATCACCGACATACATAACAGCTTCGACGCACAAACCACGCACCCTACCGCCGAACCAACGCCCGCCACCACCACCCTCTGCAACTGGACCCCGATCAGCACCGAAGACACCACCCGCACGATGAACTCCATCCACTCCGGATCACCAACCGACCCCTGCCCACACCACGTCTTCAACAAAGCCGATGCCACCATCGCACTCCATCTCCGGGACATCATCAACTCCTCCTTCCACACCGCCACCTTCCCGGAGAGCTGGAAGCACGCCGAGCTTACCGCCCTCCTGAAGAAACCAACGGCGGACCCCACCGACCTCAAGAACTACCGTCCCATCTCGCTCCTTCCGTTTCCGGCCAAAGTCATCGAGAAGACCGTCAACAGACAGCTTGCCGCCTTCCTCGAGACGAATGGATCCCTCGACCCCTCGCAGTCCGGGTTTCGGGCCAACCACAGCACCGAGACCGCCCTTATCGCAGCCACCGACGACATCAGAACCCTAACCGACAACGGGGAAACAGCTGCCCTCATCCTCTTGGACCTCTCCGCGGCGTTCGACACCGTCTGCCACCGCACCCTAGTGAAGCGCCTCAGCAACATCGGAATCCGAGAGAAAGCACTGGAATGGATCATCTCGTTCCTCGCCGGAAGAACCCAGAGAGTCCGCCTCCCCCGTTCAGATCCGAAGCCACCGAAGTCATCTGCGGCGTTCCACAAGGATCTTCACTCAGCCCAACCCTCTTCAACGTCTACATGAGCCCCTCGCAGCCATCGCACGCCAACACAACCTCAACATCATCTCCTACGCCGACGACACCCAGCTGATCCTCTCCCTCACCAACGACCCCACCACAGCCAGAGCCAACCTACACGACGGGATGAGAGACGTCGCCGACTGGATGAGGAACAGCCGCCTTAAACTGAACTCAGACAAGACGGAAGTCCTCATCCTGGGCTCATCACCCTCCGCCTGGGACGACTCCTGGTGGCCCCCGGCCCTGGGCACCGCGCCCAAGCCAACGGACCACGCACGCAACCTGGGCTTCATCCTGGACTCCTCCCTGTCGATGACCAGACAAGTCAACGCCGTCTCATCTTCATGCTTCAACACCCTGCGCATGCTCCGCAAGATCTTCAGATGGATCCCCACTGAAACCAGGAAGACCGTCACCCAGGCACTCGTCACCAGCCGACTGGACTATGGGAACACCCTCTACGCCGGAACCACAGCCAAACTTCAAAAAGACTCCAGCGCATCCAGAACGCCTCCGCACGACTCATCCTGGACATCCCCCGACACAGCCACATCACCGGACACCTGAAAGACCTGCACTGGCTCCCCGTCAGCAAGAGAATCACGTTCAGACTCCTCACCCACGCACACAAGGCCCTCCACGACCTGGGCCCAAAGTACCTCAACGACCGCATGACCTTCTACACGCCCACACGCCAGCTACGATCAACCAGCCACGCCCTCGCCACCGTACCACGCATCCGCAGAACCACCGCCGGAGGAAGATCCTTCTCCTACCTGGCAGCCAAGACCTGGAACTCCCTCCCCACTCACCTTCGGCGAACCCAGGACCATCTCTCCTTCAGGAAGCAGCTCAAGACCTGGCTGTTCGAGCAGTAACTTACCCCCTCCCCCAGCGCCTTGAGACCCTCCCGGGTGAGTAGCGCGCTCTATAAATGCCGTGATTGATTGATTGATTGAAAGCGACCCCTTTGGTATCGCTTTGTTCGCCCTAAGTTGGCAGGGTATGCCCAGACGTGGGTCCCTTGCTCACTTTGCCACTGGATTCAAGCTAGCCTGGCTGATGACGGCTGAATAGCCAGAAACCGGTCCCAGGATGCTTGTTTCCGGTCCAGGGAAGACATGGCTTGGGAGTTCGGGCTGGACTGTTCCCATGAGGCACAGGGTCAGACTGATTTGCATATGGCCATGTCTGAACTGGGGTGGTGGAGTGAGCTAAAGAATGATGATGGATTAAACCCAGATCAGTTGACTGGGGGTGAGTGTTTGATTTGCTCAAGCGTTCCGTCCATCATCCCCTTTGGTATCGCTCAAATCCTATGGGGCGCGTTTGGGGCAGTTATAAAGGGAAGAGCTCTCGCCTTGCTGGTAGGACACAAGAAGGAATTAACAAAACGCATAGATCAACTTGAAGCGGAAATCCTAAGGGGGGAAAAAGCCTTGGCACACTCCCCTGACTATACTGCTCAGCAGTTATTGGCGGTCAAGACACTAGATTACAGACAACTCCTCACAGAGGCCGCTAAGGCAAAACAAAAGTCAATTTACCTTAAGATCTATGAACATTGGGAGAGAACGGGCAAGCTATTAGCCTTGCTGGAAAAAAGAGAGCAGGCATCGAGATGGGTACACCAATTGCAAGGGCCCACAGGGGAGGAGATCACAGACCCCCAAAATATCGCAGAAACATTTGCTACCTACTATGACTCGGTATATACATGAGCTATGAAGATCTCGCCACTTGCAGCGCGGGAGCTTCTCTCCACTATCAACGTCAACTGCTTATCGCTAGAGGAAAGAGACTCCCTTGAGGGGGAACCTACAGAAGAAGAAATCCAACACGCCATACGTGACATACGTTCGGGCAAGGCTATGGGACTCAACGGGCTCCCAATTGAGCTTTTTAAGTCAACGGCTTCCAAATTGACTCCCTATCTCCACCAGATGTATTTAGAAAGCTATGATAAAGGGCTGTTACCAGAAGAGATCCGGTTAGCCACGATTGTAGTAATACACAAATAGGGCAAACCAACCAATGATTGTAAGGCATATAGACCTATCTCTCTTCTTACAGCAGAAACTAAGATACTAGCTAAATTATTGGCCAACAGACTTATCCCACTGATTATCGGACTGATACACCCGGGCCAGTCCGGCTTTATGCCTGGCCGGAACACCGCCTTGAATCTACGACGCCTGCATGGGGTGCTGGGCAGGCAACATACGATTGGGGAGATGTGGCCCTGTTGTCCCTTGACGGCAAAATGGCCTTCGATACTATTGAATGGAACTATATGTTTGCGGTCCTGCAAAGAATGGGCTTCGGGCCCAATTTCATGAAATGGATCAAGTTATTATAAACCAGCCCGACTGCTCACGTAGTGGTGAACCAGCATACATCTCAACAGTTTCAGCTGGTTAGGAGAACTCGGCAGGGGTGCCCCCTGTCTCCCCTAATATTCACCCTAGTGCTAGAACCCTTGGCGATTTGGGTGAGGGGAGACCCACTGATCCAGGGGCTTAAATGGACCGAGAATCATGAAGATAGAATTTCGCTCTATGCGGATGATATACTGTTATGTATGGCCTCTCCAATATCTACTCTTCATCCTATCCTCCACATTTTCCGTATATTTAGCAACCACTCAGGGTACACAATAAATTGGTCTAAGTCGCAGCTGTACCCGCTGCAGGGCCCGCAGCCGCGCATACCAAGGAAATATAAAATATCTCTGGGGCACCAGAGGGCTTCCGCTATTTAGGAATCTATATAACGTCGGATCCAACCCGCTTTTATGAAACAAACTTGCAAGGGCCCTTGACGCGCTTTCGAACTGACGTAAAACATTGGCGTTCCCTTCCTCTGACTCTCCTGGGACGTCCAGCCCTTTCTAAAATGTTGGCGTTGCCTCGCTTTCTCTATGTTTTGCAAAACACTCCATACAGGGTCCCCGACTCCTACTTTTCCAGCATTGATAGCATCGTGCGTACCCTGCTGTGGGACGGACGGGTACCGCGTATAGCGATGCAGAAATTATCGGTGGGATGGTATGACGGGGGAATTGCGTTACCTGACCTTAGGTCATACTACTAGGCATCTCAACTCGTGGTGATCAATCGATGGGCTCATGGGGATCGGGGTGACCCGAGTTTCTGTTCAGACTGGTGGCTTATGGGACAAGGTGGGTACGCACTATACACGAACCCCAGGAAATTGGGACTTACCGGACCGACAGCACGCACAATTGAAATTTGGCACCCGGTCAATAAGAAAATTGGGCTGGTATAATAAAATAACACATGCGACTCCACTCTGGGAACCCGAGCAGTTGGGCCGTCTGAGTGCTTGGCCCGGGTTCGATAAGTGGGACCTGATTGGTATTTCAACGGTGGGGGATATGTGGAATTCCAATGGGTTGGCCACATTTGCTGATCTGCAGAAAGATTATGATCTCGCACAAACCGAAACATTCAGATATCTGCAGATCAGCCACGCGCTTAAAACAGCAATACCGGGGGGTGGTCCACTTCCTGAGGCTTCCACACTAGAAGACAGGCTGATACTTGACCCCATGGTCAAGAAGGCCATATCCCTAACATATAAAAAATTGATTAACAACCGCCCAGATCTTTTCACATGCTTGCGGCAACACTGGGAGGCGGAGCTGGGTGCGCTAGAGGAAGATGATTGGCAAGACGCTCTGGCCTCCCCAAGAGAGGTAGCCATTCCCATGAGACTACGGCTTGTCCAACTCAAAATTCTACACCGCGTTTATCGTGCCGCTGGAGTTTTGGTCAAGATGGGCAGGAGGACCGATCCTTATTGCCTCAGACAGTGTCAGCAGGAGGGAACTTTCTTTCACACTATCTGGGAGTGTCCAGTCACCCAAACATACTGGAAAGTAGTCACGGAGCAAATGAAGGGAGCTGGGGGGAAAAAATTGACGGTCACTCCGAAGCTATGCCTACTAAACGTATGGGAGGCCACAATCTCACCCAGGCCGAGAAATCATGGGTTTCATTGGGATGGGCCCTTGCATAATGAAATATCGCACAAAAATGGGGTGTGGGTGAAATGCCAACTATCAGAGACTGGGTTGCTGAAATGGATAGAGCCATGATTGCGGAGAAGGATGTTTTTAAGCATAGAGGATGCCCCAAAAAATGAGATCGTAAGTGGGCTGCATGGAATATATACAGGGGTGAAATTTGCCTGTCTCCCTCTGTGGAGCTATGACGCAGTGAAGCAAGGTTGCATGGTCCATTAAATATCGAGCGAGAGATACTGGAATGAAGAATATTTTTTGTAACAGTATATTGAGAATAACCTACACATATATTGCATCTGATTGTATGTCATTGATGATTTGCATTGCTGTGCTCTGTGTTATGTTGCCTAATAAAAAAAGAGTTTTTTCAACAAAAAAAAAACAAGGGGGTTATGTACAAGGCTCTTTGCGCAGCAGGTGTGTCACCGTCAAAATGGGAAGAAGTGATGTACCGATGGGGCAAGGGGCTAAATCTCCCCATCCTCAGACTGTCCCTGGGTTACATGTGTTGCAAAATGGAAACATGACAAATACTGAAGTACATATAATTCTCAGATTCATTGTTTGAGAAAGATAATGTCCTCCTGGAATGCATGAACATTTCCCCAACAACTAAAACAACATCACTCAAAGGTTCAAATATGTCTGCTCATGTCCATGCAATTCCATTTGTGATGCCACTACTGGTGAAAAGTGCAAAAGCCTGAGCCCTTACCTACAATATCCATCATCAAGAGGTAACTTTTAACCATAGGGCTATACAGCTGGATCAACAGTGGAGGATGCCCATGTCCAGTACATGTATGGGAGGCCACTTTGCTGAGCATGGATTTTCCCTGTGTACTTTAGGGACAGCCATAGCACATACAACAGGCAGTGTGTGTATGTGTAGAGTTTTGCCTACAGAGGGATTGATAAGGCATTACTTTCCAGCTAGGGTCACACTAATCAACATATCCACTGTTGTGTCTGACAGCGTCAGCCCTGTGAGGAACATGGTAACCCATTACACATCTGAGTAAATTAGCTAATACATCATATATGTGATGTGTTCCAGCCATAAAATGGAACATGTGTTAGGAGGGAGTCTGTAGCCTCACTTCTACAACATTACACATATGTCACAGTTGCACCTCAAGAAACAAGGTTAAGCAAGGAACAGGACAACATATTGTGTCATCACTAATCCATTCTGGAAGGGATGAAATGCAGCTTCAATATACATGCTCATGCTGTGTGTATAAGCAGCCTAGGATAATATTTACATTCTCGTACACCTCTCAAATAGGGGAGCTACTTTAACCACAGCCAACTAGCATTGGTTGCCATGTAAGTGTCTGGTTATGTCCATTCATAATCTCGTTGTACCATGGAGCATGTCAAGCTATGTCGGATATGGTTGTCAACAATGTCTGTAGAGAAGTGCTGTACCTGGTCACATTTGTTAATTGACAGTTCACACAAGTTCATGTGAAAAGGAGGGAGACCTAGTAAAAGTAAGTGGCCTAATCACAAAGCCCTTGTGTGGCTGGTATGTCACTAATGTCCATGTCAACAGTGAAGTATCACTGGCACAAGGGCCCTACATACAATGATTCTCCGTCTTTTCAACGCCCTGTGTCACCTCTGTCCTGCTGTAATATCAAATCTGATTTATTCCAGTTTTGCCTGTTTTTCAATGGCATATAAACAAGTCTACAGACACAGATTCAGTGTACCTTTACATGGGTTTAGAAACATGTGACATTTTCAATTACAAAATGGTATGATTGGCTTTTACCATTGGTGTTGCTGTGTGTGACCCCACAACAAATTATTTGTTGGTCTTCTTCACAAGCCCCTTGTGCCGGTGCATCAATCCCAATATGTGTAAAAGGGTTGTACTGGTGGCGCAAGGGGCTTGTACAAATGGCCATGAATCTGTATCATTACTACATTTCAAAAAGATCATGTAAACATGGGAATGGGTCACATCCAAACACCACACCAGGGATGACTTTGAGAGGTGCAATGATGCAAAATGTTAACATTTCTATGTGTTAATTCCTCATACAATGTGTGCTGATTTCTGTCACACACAGCGAAAGTGCATATTGCCTCTTGGGCTTGCTACAGTGCTGGAAGGTGCCCTTACCTACCCATTAACAATCTGTCCATCAAGGCATGCACCCTTGCACCATGGTGCAAGGTTGCATGCGCTGCTTCAGGGCTGGCCTGTCTGAGCATGTGCCATGGTAGAGGAAACACATTTCCAATTCTACTTGGATATGTTGCTATCATTAGTTGAAATTCACATCTGCTGATGTGTTACATGATCGTTGCTCTGTTAACCTACATCATAGTTACAAAGTGATGACAAAAAGTAAAAAAAGTACACTCTTGAGAACAGATGACAAACATGAGCATCAACATTGTGTCACATTTCAGAGCATACAACACCTACTCCTGAGCAGCAGCCTGTCTTGGAAGAGGATCCTATGGAGGGTGACAGTGTGCCAAGCCTGGACCAAGACCTCCTCCAGCAATTGTTCCAATTTATTTTAACACCCTCTCCTGTCACAAGAAGGTCAAGCTGATTTCGGGGTCTCCACATGACCTGTCTGGAACCCATCATACACCACCTCCCACAACATCTGTACCTCCACACTCACAGTACACGCTAAATGTATTTGAACAATGTGTTGTTGAAGTGCAGAGTCAGTTGGTACAGGAGGTGCAGAAAGGGATGGAGAGCATGGCAGCCTTCCTAGAGGGAGTCCTCCGTTGTCTAAGCTCATATTGTGGCAGTGCAGAGCATGGAAGAGGCACCGACTCTCCACTCTGTGGCTTGTTCCGGGCCCTGGATGACATATCCGTTGTCATGCGGCAGAGGCACAAGCAAATGCCCAGCACAAGTGGCACCACTGAGGTTGCCAACAGGCTGGGGACCATCCAGAACATTCTTGAAGCCATGGAGCGGAAACAGGATACATACCTCACCACCTTGGCTGCCTACCAACGTGATGTAGCTGCAGTGCAGGCAAACCAGCAAGTCCTGCTCAGTGCATTGCTCCCTTACCTGTTGGAACAGGGAAATGCTGCCGGAAACCTGCCTTCCACATCTTCAGCCCCTGAGGTGTGTATGCCTCCTTTGTCTACGGCACCATTGAAAACACCATCAGCTGAGCCAACACATACATCAGAGGAAGAAGATGTTGATGTTACTCCAGTAGTTAGGAAACCATCCCGTTAGCATTACCTGTTGCCACATGACCCAAAATCTACAATGTCCTGAGCTCATTGTATTGCCAGTGTGCCCTAAAATGTAACTGTCCTTATTCTCAATATCACTGGCTTATCTCTCACATATCTGTGGACTGTCTCTGTGATGTAAATGCATGATGGCAATTGTTCATTCCTCCACACTTAAATCTTACTCTCACCTACATGTCCCATGACATTTATTGAGCCTGGACTGTGCCTGGACATCCTCATCCTTACTGTAAGTACATCTTGATTTTTGGCCTGCCGTCATACCTTGCTCCTTGGTTTCTTGTCTCAATAAAATTACTTCTCATGTTCAGCATGCATGGTGCTACTGTCCCCATTAATTGACTGACTAGTACAGTGTGGAAGGCAGAAATTGCAATGGCAAAGATAGCACATGATGTCCAATGTTGGCATGACGCCAACACCCTCGCCCCGCTCAAGAATCCGCCCAACAGCCACACCAGCAAGAAAGCCACCTGGTTCACCGAAGACCTCCAGGCCTCCAAACGAACATGCCGAAAACTGGAGAAGATCTGGCTCCAAGAACGGACAGCGGACAGCTACGCCGCCCACAAGAGCGCCACCCGCAGTCACCATCACCTCATCAGATCCGCCAAAAGGGCCTCACTCAAAGACCGCCTAGACAACAACGCACACAACAGCAAAGAGCTCTTCAACATCGTGAAGGAACTCTCCAACCCCAGCTCCAACACCAACGACATCCAGCCATCGCGAGACCTGTGCGACTCACTGGCCACCTTCTTCCACCGCAAAATCGCCGACATCCACGACAGCTTCAACACCACGACCGCCCCGGCAACCACCGAGACCACTGCCCCCACAACCACCAACCGCCTGCTCTCCTGGACTAACATCAACGACGAGGACACCAGCGAGATCATGAACACCATCCACTCCGGTTCACCGCTAGACCCGTGCCCTCACCACATCTTCAACAAAGCCAGTACAGCCATCGCGCCCCATCTCCGGAAAATAATCAACATCTCCTTCGAGACAGCAACCTTCCCGGAAAGCTGGAAGCACGCCGAGATCACCGCCTTACTCAAGAAACCCAAGGCAGACCCCAAGGACCTCAAGAACTTCCGACCCATCTCTCTGCTCCCGTTCCCCGCGAAGGTCACCGAGAAAATCATCAACAAACAACTGACCCGCTACCTCGAGGAGAACAACATCCTGGACCCTTCCCAGTCCGGCTTCCGCAGCAACCACAGCACCGAAACCGCCCTCATCGCCGCCACCGATGACATCAGGACCCTGCTAGACAACGGAGAAACAGCAGCCCTCATCCTCCTGGACCTATCAGCCGCCTTCGACACGGTCTGCCACCACACACTACGAACACGCCTTCACGACGCCGGGATCCAAGAGAAGGCCCTGGACTGGACCACATCCTTCCTTTCCGGCAGAACACAAAGCGTCCGCCTTGCCCCCTTCCGATCCAAGGCCACCAAGATCATCTGCGGCGTACCCCAAGGCTCCTCCCTCAGCCCAACGCTGTTCAACATCTACATGGCACCCCTCGCCCACGTCGCCCGACAGCACAACCTCAACATCATCTCCTACGCCGATGACACCCAGCTGATCCTCTCCCTCACCAAAGACCCTCACACCGCCAAAGCCCACCTCCACGAAGGAATGAAGGCCGTCGCCGAATGGATGAGGACCAGCCGCCTGAAGCTGAACTCGGACAAGACGGAGGTCCTCATCCTTGGTTCCAACCCTTCAGCCTGGGACGACTCCTGGTGGCCAACATCACTGGGAACAGCCCCGCCACCCACCGACCACGTACGCAACCTAGGGGTCATCCTCGACCCCACCCTCTCCATGACTAAGCAGGTCAACGCCGTTTCCTCATCCTGCTTCAACATCCTCCGAATGCTCCGCAGGATCTTCAAGTGGATCCCCACCGAAACAAGAAAAACAGTCACCCAGGCCCTCGTCACCAGCAGGCTGGACTACGGAAACGCCCTCTATGCAGGAACGACGGCTAAGCTCCTGAGACGGCTGCAACGCATCCAGAACGCCTCTGCACATCTTATCCTCGACATCCCCCGACGCAGCCACATCACACCCCACCTGAGAGACCTGCACTGGCTCCCTGTCAACAAGAGGATAACCTTCAAGCTCCTCACCCACGCACACAAAGCACTCCACAACTCCGGACCAGCCTACCTCAACAGACGACTCAGCTTCTACACCCCCACCCGCCAGCTCCGCTCGACCAGCCTCGCCCTCGCCACAGACCCCCGCATCCGGAAAACGACCGCCGGCGGCAGATCCTTCTCCCACCTCGCCGCCAAGACCTGGAACACCCTCCCCACCAACCTCCGACAGACCCAAGACCTACTGGCCTTCAGAAGACTCCTCAAGACCTGGCTCTTCGATCAGTAGCAGCACCACCCCCTCTTCCCCCAGCGCCTTGAGACCCTCGCGGGTATGTAGTGCGCTTTATAAGTGACATGATTGATTGATTGATTGAGTTTCAAAATTGGTAAGAGTGTGTAAATGGTACAAGCAAATCTGATTGCAATCTTGCACTTCTGGGGGCATTCCTAGGTGAATGTTTGATATGATACAATTGTTGACATCCCAGTGGTTTGTATATATGTGAATGATGTGCAGGTGGCTGACATCAAAGGCACATCATAATGTGAACAATATTGTTGTCACAGGGATATGTTCATTTGTAAAGTGTATATGTGCTTCCCACCAGTGTGCCTGCAACCACACCCTACATTACTCAACAGGTGCCTCATGTATGAAGCCCTACCTGTACTTTTGTGGCGCTGGAATGCCACTTTTCCACATATCAAAGAAGACACTGCAGCGGCACAATGGGCTTATAATTAGCCACTTATACATATCTTCCCTGTCATGGCCGTATTCATTCTGCAGCACACATATGAAAATATGAGAGAGTGACAACGAATAGGCATCCCAATATTTCTTGAGCTACATTACACATTTCCTGGAGAGTTGTGACAATCCGACACATTACCAGGTTTAAGGCACTTTGTAAATCTGGAAAAGTGTAAGGGGACATGGATGTAGCTTGCACACACCCACAATATCAACATTTGAACAGGCCTATCGCACAGACTATTGCAGAATAACGGACCATAAATGTCAAAGAATGTCAGGAATGGTGCATTTCTGTGGTATACTAGATGTGTCCTACTTTACTTTTTCCACCGTGGTTTCAGATACTGTTCTCCCAACACTAGTACAGTGCAGCTTGGCAATGAGCCTATTTGACTACTTGTACTTTCACCCTATTGGTAGGCATAAGATCCAACTTGCCAGTCTGCTCACAGCACGTGTATGACCCAACCTAAGCAGATGTCACCACTTAGAATGCCTACAAAAAGTAGTAACTTTTCAAACAATGAAAAATGCTTTATTATAAAATCTGTAAAATCACACAAAAGCTACTCTAAACACCACTACACTATAAATACCTTCAATACTAATTCCTACACTACACTAAATGAAATCAACTACACTAACATCCTAACATCTAAACTTATCCTAAATAACTATACCTTATACTACCTTACACATGTATCACAACAGACAGCTAAAACATCAACCCCCCACCCCCATGCAGCAATTAAACGTGAGATACACAAACACTATATCTAAACACAGACTAACTAAACATAGCATACTAAACAAAGATATATTTTTTTGTAATTTTCTGTAAAGCTTTTTTCTTAACATACTTAAAACAATTACTAAACATCAACCCCCCACTCACTACTTATAACTTACCAACTTATCCTACAACTAATATTAAGCACTAAAACTACACTAACTGATAATAAACTATCACTACACTAATAGTAAAAACATTTTAAAACCACAGTTACACTATATATATATGAAAACTGAACACTTCAAACACAAACGTTGGAGATCATGGTGGGGGGGCTACAACCTCTGGTCCATTTGTTGTATAGTATCCTGTAAGGATGCCACCATCTTTAATAGGGTTGCCAGCTGCAATTGAACACCCACCAGCTTGAGGCTCAAGTCCTGCTGGCCCTTTTCAAGTTTTTCACCCTTGTCCAAAAGTTGAGGTAGCACAATGTCTGAGGGTGTAGCAGCAGATCCAGATGGGGGAGCAGTGGAGGGTCCAGAGGGTGGAGCTGAGGAAGGTCCAGGTGGGGGAGCAGTGGAGGGTCCAGAGGGTGGAGCTGAGGAAGGTCCAGGTGGGGGAGCAGTGGGGGTCCAGAGGGTGGAGCTGAGGAAGGTCCAGGTGGAGAATAAGTGGAGGGGCCAGAGGGTGGAACTGAGGAAGGTCCAGGTGGGGGAGCAGTGGAGGGTCCAAAGGGTGGAGCTGAGGAAGGTCCAGGTGTAGGAGCAGTGGAGGGGCCAGAGGGTGGAGGTGAGGAAGGTCCAGGTGGGGAAGCAGTGGAGGGGCCAGAGGTTTGGACAGTAGAGGGTCCAGCCTGTGGAGATGAGGATGGTCCTGGTTGTGGGGAATCTGATCCTCCTGATTCTGGTCCTGGTTGGGTATCCGGTGCAGATGACTGTGGCTTGTTCTTGCGTGAGCCTCTATTTGATGTTAGAGGTGGAGGTGGTGACTTCCAGCTCCCAGCTGCATTTGCACACTCATATTGCCTGTCCATCTGTCTGAAAACAACGTGCCACATGGTGAATGTGGCGGCACCTGTCCAGCCTGATCCTGTACTGCCTCGCCTCATCTGGTGTCATGTTGGCTGGAATAGAGGGATGACATTAACATCAGTCTACACTTACACATTAACACTTGTACACATTCATAAACAAGCAATCTAAGGGGCATATTTATAAGCCCCGATCGCCAACACAACGTCACTTTGAAAGACGTTGTGTTTGCGATACGTGCTTCGCCTTATTTCCAAGACAGCGTAAAGCCAGGAGGAGTGGATTAGCTCTGCCTTTTAAATGAGGCACCCTTTTATGCTATACTTAGGGGGAGATTTTCAAAACTTTTGCGCTGGTTTAGCGTCACAAAAGTGACGCTAACCAGCGCAAATTTCTTTTTTGCTATTTTCTTTCCAGCGCAAAACTTGTTTTGTGCTGGAAAGCACCCTTTAAGTAGCGCAAAGCAGCACGAAGCACTGCTTTGCGTTACTTTGCGTCGAGGGGACGTTACATGGGTGGTACATGGGCGTTCCCATGCAACCACCCATGCCTTTTGATGCAAAACCATATTTACAAATATTTGTAAACATGGTTTTGTGCCAAAAGTTAACGCCCCTTCAAAGGAGGCGTTAACAGAAGAAATGCTTTAATTTCTCTGTGCTTTTCCGACTTTCCATGCGTGCTGCACTGTGCGGCACGTATGCAAAGTGGGAAAAGCTTTGCATCGTGCCTTGCATAGTATTTTGTACCGGAAGGGTACCCTTCCTGTACAAAACCTATGCTACACTCATGCACAGACCCTAGCGCTGCAGCGCTAAGGTGTGTGCATTGCCCACGGCAGCTGAAAACAGCGCCGGCGCAAGGGAAAGGGGAGGAGAGAGCCATATCTCTGGATATATGGTGCTCTCCTGCTCCCTCCCTGTCGCGCAACGTGGCACAGCCTCGCGGGGGCTGCGCTGCGTGACTTTTTGGAAAATCTCCCCTTTAGTGTCAAAGGGGAGGGCAATGGGTGTTTCCGCGAGCGTTCAACCTCACAACCCATTGATTTTGATGCTGCCTCAGATTTACAAGGGTGGGGTAAATATGGGCCACTGTCTATAATACGTACATGGAAAACCTGGCCTTACCCTGGGGCTGTCTTGTGGTTTGTGGCCTCCTGGCCTGCCTGGATACGTTGGCATAGGCCTGGCTGCCATGATGACTTTTGCGCACGTTACTCTTAGCCGTTGTTCTGTCGCCCTCTGCTCCTGCCAAGTTATTTTACAACTGTCTGCATTTTCTGTTTCTCACCTTTTCTCCTGTTCCCTTTGGGCTCAGTCTGAACAACAGTTACAAGGTCGAAAAACAACGTCCCTGGTTCTTGCTGATATGGCCAGTCCCTCGCACCAAGACATAACACTATGTACAGCTGCCATGGGGAAATTGGTGGGCTTTTAGTATTGCGTTTTTCCCGCTTGAGAGGGACTTGGAGAAAAACCTTTCCAGGGAGAAGAGCTGTGATAATCTGCTGATGTAGTCTTTGTAACTAGAGACTGAGGTATGGGGGTTCGCTAGTCAAAGCCCAGAGGTCTTCTATTTTTATAATACACTAGCTACTAGAACGGGGAGGGTGGTAAGGTCATTTAGCCCTATAGCCACTGCTTTATGAAATGCTTTCCCCGTTAGTATTCTATGGAGTTGTAACTATGCTGATTACATTATTCTTATGCATTATGCTGATAGTACTGACACGTATACTGTATCTTAGAGCACGTATGTTGAAATAAACATTTTAACCCATACTGTGTCTCTTCTTACGCCCGTTGTGGACAGGTATGAGTGAGTGACGAAAGGGTGTTCTTGCTACTGCTAGTCCTGAGAGAGAGATACCGTGTTCTGGGTTGTCTAATCATTGGTACATTGTTGCTAATGGGACGCTAAGGCTAGTTGGGTTGGGGTTTTAGGTGCTGCGGTTTATGGTTGGCTCACCACTACATTCCGAGGTCCTATTATCCTGTGCATAGCTCTGTGTGTGCAGAATCCCTATGACATGGCGCGACCAACGAGTGGGGCTGCTTATCTGCGAGACGCTTGAGTAGTGCTTGTGCTTGTCCACAACAACCCTCACGGACGCTTCCGGAAGCGTGTGTGACGGTAATACCTCCTATATTGACGTTTTTGTAGGTACTTTCAAGCTTGAAGTTGTTAAAAGGTTTTTTAATCGAACCCTCTATTGTGCTGCCTACTGTTAGGTTGTCGAACATCCCCGATCGTAATGGCGGGTATAAACATAGCGGCACATAGCCGCACAGCGCTCCGGGATCACTTAAGGGTGTATGGAGTGCCAGACACGGGAGTCGAACTGATCTTTGTGGTACAAGCCGATCCAGCTTACCACTTTGAGGTGTTCTATTCTTGGGTCACCTTTCCGGCGGTGGATGGGACAGACAATTTGTTCCATGAATATACAGCCACCGTAGTTCCTAATCACTATAGACTGTATAGGAATCTTGAAGTACCGCTCACGGCTTGGCAGCACCGTGTGTGGTTTGTTGGCGCCCTCCCACAACCGGTTACCACGGTTCGTTTAGGCCCCTTATCTATTGATGGGGCCACTTGGCCTGTTTTGGCCGGGTACACCCCACATCCGCAATATATGCAAATACCAGTGGCGGACCTGCGCAATATGTATTCAGCTTTGGTGCGAGTGCACCGCGCTTTAGTGCAATATGTTACAGGCAACATCCATGGGGCCCCACCTGGAGTTGCAGGCCATCCAGCTGCTGCAGGCAGAGTGACCATAAGTCCCGTCATGGTGAACTCAGTGATGGGCAAACGTCCACAAAATAAGGATGATTTTCCTTATTGGCTTGCAGAAAAATTTGACCAGTTGGAGGCAGTTTTTCCAAACACAACACCGGTGGATAAACATAGAATTCTTACGATTAGTTTGCCAAAAGATTTAATTCCCGAGTTGACAGCATGTGACAACTGGGGTAGGGTATTCGCAGCAGTTTATTCGAAGTGTTTCGGCACTCCTTCCATGACGGTGCTCCCCTCTGTAATTAAAAAAGTACAGGATGAACATGGCCCTGAAGCGGCTGTGGAATTAGGGATGAGACTGGTGGGAGTGTTTGAAGTAGTAGCTGGGTTGATCCTTGCGAATGTCAAGGGCGATGCAGTGAACTTTCAAGTAGCTAATGCTTTGGCTTTGGTCCCAGAATTGGACAAGCCTCGCGAATTACCGAAAATTATTACACAGGCTTACAAAACTATTGGCAGGAATAGCCTGGGTAATAAACCTTTTGCAAAACAGCAAACACAATCGCAACAACAGCAACAATCCAAACCTCAATCTGAGAAAGATGAGAGACCAGTCTTCACTAGAAAGAGCTGGAGGCTGAAAAAACAGGGTAAACAACAAAAGAAGCCGGGGTCGAGAGGCGCATCCCTGGTTTCAGTCTCTTCTGAACGCACTTATGATTTGCCCGATAGGGCAAGAATTAAATCTCCGGATAGGTTTCAGATCCCTGATACGCGTTCTCCTCGTTCTTCACAGGCACAGACAACTTCGCAGGCCAGTGGAGGAGATCGCCAGGATAGAGGAAGGGGTCGAGAGGCTCCTCAGGGACGAGACCAACCTCGACAACAAGTCACAGGGAAAGCAGAAGACTTTCAACGTTCTCGTCCACAATTTCAGAAGAAGAAAGTTGCCGCTGTAACAGCGAAATATGCCACAGACGGTGAGAACGAGACTCCTGAATTGGACGTGGGCAGTCACCCTCCTAGACAGCGCCGTGGAAGTTACCATAGTGCGGGAGGTGCTACGTCCTCATATGGAGGCGACAGCAACTGAAACATTCATTACTGTCGAGACAGCAGACACCAGAGTTGCACCCCTGACAGACTGTTTAATATTGTCATCCAAATTGAAGGTGATATACAGCGTGTAATTAAAGGGATTTTTGGGAAAATCTGACCTCTTCATACGACATTTTGTTAGCGGAGGCGGATTGGCCACCCCCATTCGTACTTGCTGCGCGTAAAGGGGAGGAGGTAATCCTTCCGAGCTTTTCTCGACATGTCCCAAAGGACAAAGCGGAGGCTCTTGCAGGTGAGTGGGCTGTGTCCCAGGCTCCGGCGTTATACCGCAATCACGTGGGCTGGGATGAAGACTCTCCCCCCCATGAGATACCTTTACGGTCCCTACCGCAGCCCCAACCCCAATATCCCATTAAACGGGAAGCCAAAGGCCCCGTTTCCGAAATTCTGACTCAGTTGGAATATCAGGGAGTAATTGAAACATGCGTGTCACCTATGAACAATCCCCTTTTCGCGGTTTCTAAACCCGATGGATCGTACCGCTTAGTATTGGATTACCGTCATTTGAACTCTCATTGTCGGACCTTTGCGGTGCAAAATACCCACAGTTCTGCGCTTGTAGACAGTCTTGTTCGTAAAAAATATAAAACGACACTTGACCTATCCAATGGATTTTACACGCACAACTTAGCCACGGAGTGTAGCCAATGGAGCGCTTTTACCTCCGGTGGTAAACAGTTCAAATTAAGGCGACTCCCTATGGGCTACAAAAACAGTCCAGGTGTGTTCGCTGCCCGTGCTGTCTCTTTGTTAGACGGCATAGACCCAGATGCATGTTCGTACGTCGATGATATTTACCTGACCGACGACGAGTTATATCCGCATCTTTCCAGAGTGGACCGCATTATTCTCGAGTTTGCGGTTTTAGGTTACAAGTTTAACTTTGCCAAATCACACATTGCTGAATTAACAGTTTTGTTTTTGGGCTACGAGCTCAACAATGAAGGTAAGGGCTTAGCCCCCACTTCTTAGAAAAATGTGCACTTTTGTGCCCTCCTACAACTCTGAAAAAACTTCAGTCTTTGCTGGGTTTTCTGAACTTCGGGCGTACTTATATTCCCGAATACGCCCAGCGTGTCAAGCCATTGTATGCCTTGATACAACCAAACTTTTCGAAGTCTAGTTGGCTTCCGGAGCATTCCTCCATTTTGCAGTCTTTACAGACAGACCTTCTTGAGTCTAAATACTTGTTGACGCGTGATAACCACACAAACCTGGTGATCAGAATAATTCCGGGGGCAGTGGGTTTCACGTACTTAACCTTTAACGAAGGTGACACAGTTCTGATCCCGTACAAGTCACATCTTTACACTTCCGCAGAAATGCGCTTTTCATCTGTGGAGAAAGTTCTGACTGCAGTGCAGATGGTGATTCTAAAGGAACGCGCACTGGCACAGGGAAAGCGCATTCTGGCGATAACACCATATCCTGCCCTAGAGGCAGTGACAAAGGCGAGTGTCCCGAACTCTAAGGCGTTGCACCCCCGTTGGATTCAATGGGCAACCTCTTTGACGTCTCCGGATGTCACTTTCATCTTTGATTCATCTCTACAGACTCAGGAGTTTTTGCAGTACGAATTCGTTCATCCTCCTCCTCTGTCATTGCTCCCGCTTGAGGATTACGACTGTGTGATCTACACCGATGGTTCGGCACAACCGGCCACGGGGTCCAAGCATGCTTATTCAGCCGCATGTGCTATTGTTGCGGGTACCTTCGTGAACGGAAAGTTCAAATCCACTGTAGTGCACACTCAGGCACTCGGGGACAGTACTGCACAATTGGCCGAGCGTCGCGCATTGGTGCTTGCGCTTGAGTTCGCTACTCCGGATGTGACCACTCTAATTGTATGCGATTCTTACTACTGTGTTCAATCTTACAATGACAATCTGTTCTTTTGGTCGCAAAATGACTATAGAGACGCTAAAGGTAGCACAATTAAGCATAAAATGCTTTGGGTTCGGGTGGCAGAATTGAGACAACGTCTGCCACTCACACAGGTGGTTCACACCCTTGGCCATCAGCGGGTGGGCGCACACGCTGTTGGTAACGGTTTGGCAGACGAAGCGGCCAAATCAGCGGTAGTCACGTGTTCAGTAGCAGCAGTTACTAGATCCATGTCTAAAATTGATACTGATATTTTGGCAGCTATTGCTGCAACACAGGGAGGTGCTAATTACCCTAGGGGTTTTCCTTCCAAATATTCTTATCAGTTAGGTCCCGAACAGGCTCCCTATGTAACAATACCCGACGTTGGCAATCGGCTGATCCCCAACGCGGACCGCAGACTTTCCTTGATAACGGCTGCACACGAAGGCATGGCTTCGGCTCATGCTGGAGTGTCTGCGACCGTTTCCATCTTGCAGCAGCGGTACTGGTGGCGTGGTTTATATAAAGACACCCGTACTTATGTGCTTTCTTGTGACGTGTGTCAACAGATTAAGCCTTCTACGGTTACACGACCACCACAGACCTCGCTCTACATTTCTAACAGACCCTTTGGGTGTGTTTACTTGGATCACTGCGGTCCATTTTCTTCAGACACTGCCTATAAATATATCTTAGTGGCAGTGGACTCGTGCACACGTTTCATCTGGGTCTGGCCACAACGGAGTGCTGACGCTCGAAATGTCATCAGGGATTTGCGTATCTTTGTGGGAATCTTCGCTTGCGGCACCTTCCATTCTGACCAAGGTCCAGCGTTTGCCTCTAAGGCGTACAAGGACGCAATGGGTTCACTGGGGGTACGGGTGAAGTTTTCGTCTCCATACAGACCTGAGGGTAATTCAATTGTGGAGCGAATGAACCGTGATTTAAAGCAATCCTTGATAGCTAGAGTCTTAGGTACTGGCAGGAACTGGCTGGCCCACTTGTATACCGTACAACGTGCACTTAATAATCTCCCTAGAAGATCTCTGGGTGGGCGGACCCCATACAAAATGCTCTTTGGCATACGAATGTTTGTGCCTGACCTTGATGGTCTAGACATGGCGGCGCAATCCGCCATCTTTGATGTAGATAACCATTCTACTATGTTACAGGACTTACAAGAAGCCCGAGACAAACTTGCAATCGCACATTTACCTTCAGCCACAGACCCGGCATTGCAGATTGCGGTTGCCGGCTGGCTTCTGAAGATTGGCGACCTGGTTCGAGAGAAGGTGGAGAACAAGAAAGAATTCGGCCCCTCTTATCGTGCACCGGTTCCAGTCCTGGGCTTGAAGGGAACACGTACAGTCATCTTACCACCGCTTCCTGGTCGCAAGGAGAACAGATACATCTCAGTAGAAAATGTCAAGCTACAACATCTGGCCGATCCTGAATAGTGTTACACCAGCGGTCTCTTGTCCTGCCATTTACCGGACTTGTGTTCGTGGCCCTCCTGCCCGAACGGTCACTGATGTTACAATTGAGATGGTTGATTTGCCTGAAAGTATACTCGAACCCCCTGTCTCCCCCTGCATCAACGTGAACGAGTATACCTATCCCGATACCGAATCGGTGGCACACTTACCGACAACGCCGCTGAGCCCAACACGTTATTCCTTTGACTCGGATTCCACCTCATCCATTGTCCCGTCCAAGTTCAGTATTTTTGTATCCTGGTTCAGAGACAATTTTTTGATTCCCCCTGGACATACATCTGGTTGGTGCTGTTCCTCATTTTTTTGTTCATGTCCGTTGGCTTTGTCACAGTGTTTTTCTGCTCATCAATGGTCACTATCTACCGGAACGCTCTGCTGTGAACAGTGTTGCTGGAACTTTGGCTCCACATTCCTCATCTCACATCATGAAGCGTGATCACACATTTGTGAACATTTCAGCTTTTCCAGTTGCTGATGGCATCGTATGGGATGCAGTAAACTTTCAAATTCATGGACCAACAGAAATTATTAATGTACCCAATGTCCTTCGAGTTTCGATGGGTGATATAGTAAAAAGTAATATTCATTCTGACGATTGGGATGCGCATGCCGTTGAAGCATTGTTTGCTGATTTAAAATATTATGCTTCCTTTAATTCTGAGGATTTATATATGAATTCTGCGAATTATGCCGAGTTATATTGCTACCAGCATTGGGGCAACCATTTTGTTCATAAACCAAGTGCACTACGTGATTCTTTCGCGTACACCCAATGGGAACATTGTCCAAACCCTTTACTGGGTAGTTCCCGGACTCTTAGAAATACATTTACATATTTCACTGATTTTAATAGATCGAACCCTGGTTCTTATTTTTTTTAAATTAAACGCCCCATCCACTCAGAAAATCATGTTGACCCACACCAAATTGCTATATTCGGGTTCCTTTTTCAGTGCCTTAGCTGTGGGTGGTTATGAGTACTGGAAGAACACTATAGATTTGAAATCGATCTGGGGTTCAAAATCATGGCAAGTGCAAGGCACAGAGGCTTTGCATCGTGCTTGCCTTATCCCGACCCAAATTGTGTTTCTGAATGCTTCCATCTATCAGACTACATGTTGGGGCTTGGCTACTACCAAACAATTAAATGCACCTTCCATTCCATCCCTGTCTTCCAATACGAACACTAGCGTGCACCTTAATATGTCCCTAGCCACTTTGCAAGCTTTGTTGCAGAACAATTCGTTTAATGTTTCTACGCTTGTGCAGTCACCCTGGTTGGCTTGGCCCATATCATCTAATGCGTGCCAACTGCGTTTTCACGACTCGGTCCCTGGCTACAAACAGGATAGGCCCGACCCTAGGTTTTCAGACTCCCGTACTGTCACGACATATTCTGTTGGTAAATTATGTAAACAGTGGTTACAGCATTCTTCCCTGGAATCTGTTAAACAACATTTATCCCTCCTAACAGGCAACATTGATCTGTCCGACTTTATATTGGGACCTCGTGGTCCACGACCGAAGAGGTTCATTTATGAGGCTTATAATGAACTCTGGAAGCTATCGCAAATGGAAGCTGCTTCCCGTCTACGGGAGATAGACCAAGCTAATATGGAAAAGGTACTTGCTGTTGTTACAATAGTATTAATACCCTGTCTTCCCGCATTTACACATTAGATAATATTGTGTCCTCTGTTGTTGATATTGTACAAGATGATGTTTCTGTGTTGTACCATGGTCAAAATCAGTTACGTTACGTTATGCAGTTTGCGTGGACTTTGCAAACACTTAAGTTGGGTAAAGTTCCTTGGCATTTTCTGAACACCACTGCCTTATTTCGGCCTTTTAATTTAACTGACAAACAGCAATTCATGTCCATGAAAGATGCAGCTTACACGCTATTACATATCGAGAAAGTGGAGCCCTTACCATTCTCTGTGGCGGAATTGGATTCTGCTGTGTGGCTAGTTCATGGGGTTATCGCATTGCCTTTTTCCTTGTTTGAATTTAGTTCATGCATGAAACATTATCCTGTGGGCCGTTTCCAGCCTTTGGGTAGTGCCTTCCTGCATGAACTCTGGTCCCTCCCTTTCATGTATAAATGCCTTAGAGACGGCAAGGAAGTTTTTCTCACGGGGAGTCATGCGATTCAACTGTGGGTCATTCCCTTGTTTGTAAACATATTAAATTGCACGGAGCTTGTAATGTTTCAGCTCCTAATCTTGCTTGTGTGTTAAAGGGCATTCCTGCTCCTACTATTTCTCCTACCTTTACTTTGCTTACAAATGGTAGCTATTTGCTTTTGAATAACGACAACTGCTGTGGCATGCAGGCCGGCATACCCTATATTGTTACTGTTTCGCACAGGGTTGTCTGCTGCAAGAATGTGCTTTTTCCTCCCCCTCACAACATCATAGATAATTCTATTTGGCCTTCCATTCCTACTATGGAGGCGGATTTCAATAAACTGAGCAGAATAAAGGCGCTATTATTGAACGAGGAGGTGATGCTCACTTCCGCCCGGGAGACATTCATTCTCCAGGTGGCAAGTACCCACAGTGAAATACAGGCCCTTTTGAACACTAACCTCCCACAACATTTCGGTGAATTGATTCACCGTATTTTTAACGCATCTAACACTGAAGGTCTGGTGCATTTTTTTAAGGTGGTGGGGTCCGGCCTTGTGTCCTCTTTCCAAAATATTTTTGGTGTGATACCGGCCTTTATTCATTCAATTTTTTCCAGCGTCTTTGGTGGCTTTCCGTTACTCCTTGCCTTGGCGGCTGGTGTACTGCTGTTGGTCTGTTTCCTTCGCAATGGCTGCTCCCCAATGGGCCCTTCTTGACCCCGGACGCCTCCAGCTGCTCCGTGAACGCCTTTTGTCTGGTTTCGGGGTTCTGCCGTTGGCGACACTGAGTGTGTCCTATACCCTTTCTTTTCGCTTTGCGTGTTTCACTTGCGTGCAACCTGTGATGTCTTGCATCCGCTGTCCTTTCATCTGGACCATGGATTATTGCCTCTCCAATACGTCTTTGTCTGTTCCGGATTTTGTTCGGTTGATGGGTCCCTTTGAGGCCCATGACCGGGACTGTTCCGTTGCGGGCTGCATGACGCGTGCGGCTGCGCTGGGGATTTTGGCACAATGGGATATCTGGGCGGCTGCTCAGAATCTCCTACAACAAAGCTATATTGAATATCACGCAAGCTGTCCCGCATTGCTTTTGGATGCTCCATCCTCTGAGGAGCATTCCTGCAGCTTTGATCTGTTAGACTGGATGGCGTCTATGTATTCTGCCGATTCCAATGATGTCCTCTTGGATGGTATAGCGTTTTTTTGCACTTCCACATTTTTGGATTGATATGGCATTCACTGACCGTGAACTGCCTCGCTGACTGTCTTATTTACTCCTTTTCCCCATCCGTTGTCCTTCGTTGGGACTGCTTCCGCTGTAGATGCCTCCGCTCTGCTCAGGTGTTTTGAACTCTGTCTTCGTCCCTAGTCTTAGCCGATGGACTGTCCAGGGGAGGGTGTCTTGTGGTTTGTGGCCTCCTGGCCTGCCTGGATACGTTGGCATAGGCCTGGCTGCCATGATGACTTTTGCGCACGTTACTCTTAGCCGTTGTTCAGTCGCCCTCTGCTCCTGCCAAGTTATTTTACAACTGTCTGCATTTTCTGTTTCTCACCTTTTCTCCTGTTCCCTTTGGGCTCAGTCTGAACAACAGTTACAAGGTCGAAAAACAACGTCCCTGGTTCTTGCTGATATGGCCAGTCCCTCGCACCTAGACATAACACTATGTACAGCTGCCATGGGGAAATTGGTGGGCTTTTAGTATTGCGTTTTTCCCGCTTGAGAGGGACTTGGAGAAAAACCTTTCCAGGGAGAAGAGCTGTGATAATCTGCTGATGTAGTCTTTGTAACTAGAGACTGAGGTATGGGGGTTCGCTAGTCAAAGCCCAGAGGTCTTCTATTTTTATAATACACTAGCTACTAGAACGGGGAGGGTGGTAAGGTCATTTAGCCCTATAGCCACTGCTTTATGAAATGCTTTCCCCGTTAGTATTCTATGGAGTTGAAACTATGCTGATTATATTATTCTTATGCATTATGCTGATAGTACTGACACGTATACTGTATCTTAGAGCACGTATGTTGAAATAAACATTTTAACCCATACTGTGTCTCTTCTTACGCCCGTTGTGGACAGGTATGAGTGAGTGACGAAAGGGTGTTCTTGCTACTGCTAGTCCTGAGAGAGAGATACCGTGTTCTGGGTTGTCTAATCATTGGTACATTGTTGCTAATGGGACGCTAAGGCTAGTTGGGTTGGGGTTTTAGGTGCTACGGTTTATGGTTGGCTCACCACTACATTCCGAGGTCCTATTATCCTGTGCATAGCTCTGTGTGTGCAGAATCCCTATGACAGGGCAACAAGGACAAATGTTCAAAATGTCATGTATTACCTGTTTACAAGTGTGCTGCGTTGATACACACTTGATTGCTTATATGCAGGAAGGGACACCTTCCTGCACATGACCAGTCCCTCCCCTCAACGCAGGCAACCTTGCACTATGGTGCATGGGTAACTGCATTGGTGCTAGGCAGCAAAATATAGAAGCAGCACAGGGGGAAACGCAGTGCTGCTGCATATTGTTGTTAGAATGGTGCAGCCCTGCGTAACTGAAGTGACGGAGTGTGGTGTTAGCCTTCTTGGCCAAATGCCACACTTCACCAATTTAATTGTAACTAGGCCCATTATTTTTGGGATAAGAGGCATGTAAAGGCAAACAACCGCACAACTCTCAGAACATCCTGGGCCTCATTTATTAGTCCCCTTGCGCATCTGTAATGTCACTGTTTGTGATGTTCTATGACACATGAGCTTGATCCATATGTACGGGGCAGATATGTGACTCATTTTTGTCTTAATGCTGCCTTGTGAATACCAAGCAGGCTCCTGTACCACGGATCGTCACAAAAAATGACATTCATTGTACTCAACAGGCCTCATAAATGAGTACCAAGGCTTATTGTCACTGCCCCTGAGTCACAACACATATTGACTCTGATGCAGGACAAAAAACTAGTGCCTCACCAGGGTGAGACAATGTGGAGGCACAACGATGATAAATAGCTCCTTTTCTCTATGTTTTGCTTTTTCCCATCTGTGCTGCATTTGTCAGCACACATATAAACAGTAATGTTTGTAGACATACATATCTTCCTCATCGTTGTGCCACCCTTACCCCTCTTCTGGGGATGCACAAGTGTTTTGGGCCTGCATCAGAGTTCAAATGTGTTGTGACTGAGGGGCAGAAACCAAAAGCACTGTATGTTGCACGTAATGCCACCAGATACACCCATTGGCCAACCCTGACTGGCTGAAATATCCAATGACGTGAACTATATTGACAAGGAAGGAGTTACACAACAATTAATTCCTTAGTGCTGAGTATGAAATCTTGAGCTTGTTCCTGCACAAATGGAATGTAGCTAAAAGTGAGACATCTGTGGGGCAAGTAGATAATGAATGAGCCCCCATGTAGTCTATGCGTACTGATGGATTAATATCCAGTGGACAGTGCCACAAGAGATCTGACTGTGCAGCTCTGCATCATGAAAAAGGTATGTGAAGCATCATGTCACTCAGATTTGGGGTATTTCTGTCCAACCACCAGACACAGATGCACACTCCGCACTCCACTTGGAGCTTGGAGTATGGGAAAAATGCCGCAACTGCAGCGTGGCAGAGTTTACCGCCCACCCTAGAGTTGAGGTTACTTACGTGAGAGTGTATGTACAGCATGCGCTGTCGGTTTTGTTTCTGTGGGACGCACAGTCATTCGTGACAGTGGGTGATCTCTGTACTGGCCCAGGTTGCATTGCTTTTATGCCACCTCTATCAGGTTGCTGAACAATTTGCAGTTGTGATGCATGCTTTATTAAAGCATCTGAAGTGACTGGCTCCATGGGAACCTTCAGCCCCGCCTCACAGCTGGGCTGCTATGGGTGAACTGCGCATGATGTTGGTGTAGGTATGCAGCGGTGGCTGTTCAGTGAGGGTCAGTTGACAGATCCCGGGAGAGGCAGGCACTCTGGAGGATATGTCACAGGAGTAAACCTTGGAGCACGCAACAGTGCAAGATACACACTTGGAGTAAGTGCCCGGCACACCCCGGGCAGGAAGTCAGACACAACAGGGCTGCAGCGTTCTGCGACTGGCTGCAACCGCCACTTGATGCCTGTACATGTGCAATGATTGTGCGGCCATGTGAATGCACGGCAACCACCGCACAGAGGGCTCCATGGAGAGGGACTCAGAGACCCAGCAACAGGTACCGGGACAGGGGAGGGGTCGGTGGGCTTAATCTTTACGTGCTGGAGAGCTGCATGATCTGTGCACAAGGGGATGCATCAGCACTGTGCACCAGGCCTGGTCTGTGCACAGTGAGGGCAGAGGCCACATGGCATATTCATCGGGGTTTGTGTATACAACTCCCTACGTGTAATTTACTATTTTGAAAGGAAAGGGCATATTTGCAGAAGTCAGACTACACCCACAAAGCAACTCAGTGCTAAAACATGGAGCACTGCAGAGCTGTTGTGCCACTTCGGGTAGGTTGACGCCAGAGACCCATAACTGGTGTCCTTCACTCCCTTGTACGTATGTACTGGGCTGTAGGTCATGTAGGATCCTTCCCCTGCACAGTTCAGCAGAGGTTGCAGCCGATCAAGAGTAGAGGTTACGAGAAAGTGTGTGTGCAGCTTGCGCTGTTGGTTTTGGTTGTGTGAGACAGCACCATCTTTTGTGACAATGGGTGATCTCTGTACTAGGTTTCATTGTCAGTGAAATTGCTCTCCCACCCTCGCAGCTCCAACATTAAGTGAGGCCTGCCCCTGCACTCTCGAGTGTTGGTGATCGAGGCCCTCCTCCACCCGCAGGTTTCCCTGCGCCTCATCCCTGGTGGTCCAGTGGACCTCTGTCTCCTTCCTCTCACTCTGCTCTTTGACTCGTTTTTCTACCCTTTTCTATCTTTCACCTTTCTGCACTTTTCTGCATCTCTGCTCTTTTGTGCCTTATTTCTGCTCATTTTCCCTTCCACTCGCTCTGCCCTTTCACTCGTTTTCACTCGTTTTTCTACCCTTTTCTATCTTTCACCTTTCTGCACTTTTCTGCATCTCTGCTCTTTTGTGCCTTATTTCTGCCTATTTTCCCTTTTTTCTTTATCCCTTATTTCCTCCCTTTACCTTTCCCCGCCGCTGCTGCCCCCGCGGCCCCTCCCCCCCAGCTCGACCGGCCCAATCCAGCTCCACTCCCCGCTCCCGCCTCCCAGCTGTCCAGCCCTCCCCGACCCCTACTTAATGGCGGCCACTGCGGGGACAGGCGAGCAAGACCACTGACTCATTGTCAGTGAAATTGCTCTCCCACCCTCGCAGCTCCACCATTAAGTGAGGCCTGCCCCTGCCCCTGCACTCTCGAGTGTTGGTGATCGAGGCCCTCCTCCACCCGCAGGTTTCCCTGCGCCTCATCCCTGGTGGTCCAGTGGACCTCTGTCTCCTTCCTCTCACTCTGCTCTTTGACTCGTTTTTCTACCCTTTTCTATCTTTCACCTTTCTGCACTTTTCTGCATCTCTGCTCTTTTGTGCCTTATTTCTGCTCATTTTCCCTTCCTCTCGCTCTGCCCTTTCACTCGTTTTCACTCGTTTTCTACCCTCTTTTATCTTTCACCTTTCTGCACTTTTCTGCATCTCTGCTCTTTTGTGCCTTATTTCTGCCTATTTTCCCTTTTTTCTTTATCCCTTATTTCCTCTCTTTACCTTTCCCCGCCGCTGCTGCCACCGCGGCCCCTCCCCCCCAGCGCGACCGGCCCAATCCAGCTCCCCTCCCCGCTCCCGCCTCCCAGCCGTCCAGCCCTCCCCGACCCCTACTTAATGGCGGCCACTGCGGGGACAGGCGAGCAAGACCACTGACTCATTGTCAGTGAAATTGCTCTCCCACCCTCGCAGCTCCACCATTAAGTGAGGCCTGCCCCTGCCCCTGCACTCTCGAGTGTTGGTGATCGAGGCCCTCCTCCACCCGCAGGTTTCCCTGCGCCTCATCCCTGGTGGTCCAGTGGACCTCTGTCTCCTTCCTCTCACTCTGCTCTTTGACTCGTTTTTCTACCCTTTTCTATCTTTCACCTTTCTGCACTTTTCTGCATCTCTGCTCTTTTGTGCCTTATTTCTGCTCATTTTCCCTTCCTCTCGCTCTGCCCTTTCACTCATTTTCACTCGTTTTTCTACCCTTTTCTATCTTTCACCTTTCTGCACTTTTCTGCATCTCTGCTCTTTTGTGCCTTATTTCTGCCTATTTTCCCTTTTTTCTTTATCCCTTATTTCCTCCCTTTACCTTTCCCCGCCGCTGCTGCCCCCGCGGCCCCTCCCCCCCAGCGCGACCGGCCCAATCCAGCTCCCCTCCCCGCTCCCGCCTCCCAGCTGTCCAGCCCTCCCCGACCCCTACTTAATGGCGCACCGCTGACCCGACCGCGAGCAGCGCCAGGAACCCTGGATCTCCGCCCCGCCAACGCTACGACCCAGCAGCACTCCACGCACTCAACCCAGGCCGCAACAACAACTGCAAGCTAGCATCACCAGCCGACTCCCACGGACCCTTCAGCTGTCACCGCTGCCGGCACACCTGCAGCACCGCCAAGAACACGGATCCAGCACAACCCGCCCACAAGACCACAACCGAACCGAAGACCCTGCAATGCATCCTGCTCAACGTCCGATCCCTCCACAAACACGCCACAGAAATCTGGGACCTCCTCGACAGCACCACCCCGGACGTAGCATTCTTCACCGAAACCTGGACCAACACCACCTCGGGACCGGACATCGCCATCGCCATCCCCCAAGGATACAAGATCTCCAGGAAGGACCGCCCCACCCGCCCAGGAGGAGGAATCGCCATCGTCCACAAATCCAGCCTCCGCCTGAGCACACTCCCTGACGAGCCCACAGAACTGATGGAACACCTTCACTTCAAGATACTGGCCAGCCCCACCGCCACCCTCCGAGGAACCCTCATCTACCGACCCCCTGGACCCTGCGGACCCTTTGCCAACTCCATCACGGACATTATCTCCCCGCAGGCCATCGCATCCACCAACTACACCCTGCTGGGAGACCTCAACTTCCACCTCGACAACCAACTAGACCCCAACACCACATCCCTCCTGGACAACCTCCACAACATTGGACTGCGCCAGATCGTGACCGAGCCCACGCACTCAGCAGGACACACCCTCGACCCCCTCTTCACTACAGGAAACTCCATCACCTTCAGCCACACCTCCGAACTCCCATGGACCGACCATCGTTGCGTCCACTTCACCTTCAGAACACCCACCATCCACAGACACCAGCACCTGCTTCCACAAAGAAACTGGACCAAAATCACCGACGACCAGCTCACCTCCTCACTCAACAACTCCACCCCAACCATCGCGGAAAACGACGACCCCAACACCGCAGCCCGAACCCTGCATAGATGGATCTCGGACAGCACCAACACCATAGCCCCCCTCAAGAAAAACAACAATACCCGCGCCAAGAAAGCCAGATGGTTTACCACCGAACTTCGAGAGTCCAGAAGAACATGCCGCCGCCTCAAAAAGGCCTGGAGGAACACCAAATCCACAGAAGCCCACGACAACTTCAGAGCCGCCACCAACGCCCACCATCAACTCATCAGAGAAACGAGGAAAAAAGCGATTGAAGACAGAATCTCCACCCACGCGCACAACAGCAAGGAACTCTTCAGCATCATCAAGGAGTTCGCCCAACCCACTAGCGAGTCTACCGACATCCCTCCCTCACAAGACCTCTGCGACAAACTCAGCACCTTTTTCCACCACAAAATCAAGAGCATCTACGACAACTTCGACGAAGACAACCAACACACTGAACCCTCACCAACCACCCCCGACACCCGGAAACCAGTGACTGACGACTGGACAGCCCTCACCACCGAAGACACACTGAAGACAATGAAGTCAATCCACTCAGGGGCCCCCACGGACCCCTGCCCCCACCACATCTTCAACAGAGCCGCCGACACCATCGCACCCATGCTCCGCCACACCATCAACCGCTCCCTGGCGACCGCCTCGTTCCCCGACGACTGGAAACACGCCGAGGTCAACCCCCTCCTAAAGAAACCCTCAGCGGACCCCACCGACCTCAAAAACTACAGACCCATCTCCCTGCTCCCGTTCCCAGCGAAAGTCATCGAGAAAGCCATCAACAGCCAACTCGCCACATTCATTGAAGAACACAACATCCTCGACTCCTCCCAATCCGGCTTCAGAAAAAAACACAGTACGGAAACCGCCCTCCTCGCCGCAACAGACATCCGCACCCTACTGGACAAAGGAGAAACAGTAGCCCTCATCCTCCTCGACCTATCAGCGGCGTTCGACACAGTCTCCCACCGCACCCTAATACGCAGACTCCACAACGCAGGAATCCAGGACAAGGCCCTCGACTGGATCCGCTCCTTCCTCTCCGGCAGGACGCAGCGGGTCAGACTCCCCCCTTTCCTCTCGGACCCCACACCTACCACCTGCGGAGTCCCCCAGGGCTCCTCCCTCAGCCCGACGCTCTTCAACGTCTACATGGCTCCACTCGCCCCCATCGTCAGAACCTACGGACTCAACATCGTGTCATACGCAGACGACACCCAGCTCATCCTCTCCCTATCCAACGAGCCCAACACCACCAGACGCAACTTTCGAGAAGGCATGGAAGCCGTCGCCAAATGGATGAAAAACAGCTGCCTACAACTAAACACCAACAAAACAGAAGTACTCATCATGGGTCCAAACCCCGATGCCTGGAGCGACACCTGGTGGCCCCCCGCCCTCGGAAACCCGCCAACCCCCTCGGCCCACGCACGCAACCTGGGAATCATCCTGGACTCCGAGCTCAAAATGGACCGCCAGATCAACTCTGTCTCATCTTCCTGCTTCCACACCCTCCGCCTCCTTCGTAAGACCTTCAAATGGATCCCCCTCGAACACCGAAAGACCGTCACTCACGCCCTGGTCACCAGCAGACTCGACTACGGCAACGCACTCTACGCCGGAATAAACCAAAACCTCACCCGCAAGCTACAGAACATCCAGAACGCCGCCGCAAGACTGGTCCTCAACCTGCCAAAACACTGCCACATCTCCCAGCACCTGCGCACTCTCCACTGGCTCCCTGTCGAGGCGAGAATCACCTTCAAGATGCTCACCCACGCACACAAGGCCCTCCACGGCACCGGACCAGCATACCTGAACAGCCGACTCAAATTCCACGCACCCCAAAGGACTCTACGATCAGCCCAGCTCTCCTACGCCGTCGTCCCCCGCACCAGAAAGACCAGATCAGGAGGCCGCTCCTTCTCCTTCCTCGCGGCCAAAGCATGGAACGCCCTTCCGCTCCACCTCAGACAGACAACATCGCTCCCCATCTTCGCAAGAAACCTCAAAACCTGGCTCTTCGACAGACCCCCTCCTTGATGGATGGAACCTGCCCCACCCCCCACCCCTAGCGCCTTGAGACCCTTACGGGTGAGTAGTCGCGCTTTAACAAACCCCTGATTGATTGATTGATAGGTTGCATTGCTGCCACCTCCTATGAGTTTGCTGATGCATGCTTTATTAAAGTGTTTAGTGATCGTACATGACCCTAAAAGTCTTCCATGTGTCTCTCTTAATGAAATATAATCAGAGCAAGAGTTAATTGATCCAGAGTGGGTGTCAGTACTGTGATGGTCAGAGCAATAGTTGATTTGTTTCTAAAACAAAATTATGTTCTAATGTGTCTTTGTAGCTGATTGTTGGACGCTATGAAAATGTAACATACATCTTTGCTCCTAGCACATCTTGAAGCATTAGACAATGGTCTGGGTTCTCTGATCTGAGAACCTGGCAGGCTACGTAAGTTTATCGTTGTTTCTGTGAAATTCGGTGGAGCGCTGAATCATAGGCGTGCAGCCTCAGAGAGGTCACTAAATGCCAAAATACCTCAAGTGCCTGAATAAATTAAAGGCAATGAATTAGCATCGCCAACGAAAATGACCTGAAAAGCTGATTTTGCTGCACAATTAAAATATGGAGACAGATTTGATAGGTTTACCATCTTTGCCCCAGACAAAATCCTGTTTGTAGCTACATTGGCTAGTATTTTCAAGTACTCCACCTGCTCACGGAACTCAGTTGAATTTGGTGGAGTTTTTTGGTAACTCCGTGGAATTCCACTGAGTCATACTCCACGAGCTCCGCCAAAGCTTGATGAATATCTTTAATTTCATTAGAGGAGAAAACAAAGTTAGTTGTTGAAATTGCTTGCATTTGTTTTAGGTGTAAATTGCTGAGAGAATGCGTTCGTGGAGAATTGTAAAGGAGGGTGAGCTGCTGCAAGGAATGAGATTAACATCACAGTGTGCCATGCTAGTATTGGTTGGTTGGGTGTAGAGCCACTCTGCTATTGGTAGGATACATCACAGAGAGCCACGCTGGTATGGTTGTGATCGCAGAGTAGAGTTGTGGGTGAAGAATCATTTCCTGGTTTAAATGAAAAGTCATTTGTGAATTTTGCATATTTGTTTATCGACAATGAAATTCTTTAAAGCACTACAAAGTCTAATGAGGGGAGATGTGACTGCTGTACCTGTTAGAAAGGGGAAAGAGTCACCAACTGAACGTACGCCAGGTCATTATATGGCAATAGACGTGGGTCTTCATACGTGTATTTGGCTTGAACAATGGCATAAGATCACTGAGAAAGATGGTCCCTTGACGTTTCCCCATTATGGCTCTCTTAATTTGTAAATCATTGAACATTTAAGAAGGAAGTTTTATGACATGAAACCGCCTCCTAGATCTACTCAAAATAAGGCAATTAATGCCTGGGAACATACCACTCACTTTAGACAGAGAGAAAGAGATTCCAAGAAAGGGTCAAGAAAGCCATACACTCTGGTGCGGATGCTAGATGGGATGCACAACAGAAAACATGGAGAACTCACATGATTGAGGGAGCTAGATTATACCCTGCATTAACGAAAGAGGAAGAAGGCAAAGGTAAACAAAATAGACGGATGAGAAAGAGAATGCAGCTGATGATAGTGATGCTGTTTCAAGTGAAGAATTAAAAAAACAAATTATTATTAAACCTTACACCCCATACAATTTGACCCAAGCTGGATTAGCGAGTAATGCACATACCGGTGAGAATTTTGATGTGCGTACGGCATTAGCAGATGAAAGTTCTAATTTAATAGGAGAGACTTCAGGGATGACAGTCCCTCAAAATTCAACCGCTCTAAATACCCCAGATGCACTGACTGTTTCTGTTACAATTGGTCCTCTGTTCCTGTATATAAACCTGGATTGGCAGGAAATACTATACATACTTTGACTATTCCTACTGGGATGAGTACCTCAAGTAGCAATCCGGTGGGCTTGACAGCAAGACCAATCCCTCAATCTCCTTTGGTTCTGACACAAGGGAATACCCCATGTGCTGCAAGTGCAGGCCCCACATTAAATCAGACAGGGTTAGAACCATCCGGAAGGCTTTCTCAAAGATCGACCCCCTTATTCATGCCTAAAACGAATGTTCTTCCAAGTGTCAATAATGGTACCCCCAGAACAGAAATACCTATGGGTTAGCCAAGTTCTGACATGTCTCTTTTGAATGCACCACCCAATGCAAATCATGGTTTCTATAGCGGAGAGATAATTCTTAATACTCCAGTAGAACAACTTGGGGGCATATTTACAAGGGGATTGCATCACCGGAACACCACTTTTACCAATGTTCCGGTGGCTCAATGCCCTGCACCATATTTACAAAGTGGCGTTAAGCCACTTTTTGTGACTTAACGCCGCTTTTGTAAATATGGTATCCTTTCACGCTGGTATCTGCGTGAATTGAGCGTGCAATGGGTGTTGCTGTGGGTGTCCCACCGCAGCATCCATTGCTTTTTGACGCTGCCAGGTTCTGAAATTCTGAAGCAGCACTAACAACTGACGCCATGCAATAGCAGGCGTTAGAATGACGCAACGAGGAGAAATACGTTTATTTTTCCTTGGTTTTGCTGTTTCTATGTGTGCTGCATTCTGAAGTAACGAATTGCTATTATTGATTGTTTATGCGCAGGAAGCGACACCTTCCTGCACATAAACAATTATTCCCTACAATGCAGGCACCCTTGCACTATGGTGCAAGGGTGTCTGTGTTGGCGCTAGGCAGCTGTTTTTAGCGCCAGTGCTTGGGAGAACATTGGGGAGCGCCGTATTGTTGTAAATATGGTGCGTCCCTGCGTTTTGGAAATGGCGAGCGTGGCGTTGTGAAATTTGCTGCAGTGCCGCACGCCATTTCCTTGTAAATATGCCCCTTGGTCTTACTGCCCGAGAGCTCGATGACTGGTTCAAGGATATAGACACCCCAACTGGTAGTGGGAATCCCAGACCAAGTGGAAGGAATATTCAAACCCCCGAGAGGGAAAAGACAATAGATGTGGCTAAACTGAGACTTGAATTAGACAAAATGATACTTTGAAATCTTGACATGTCCCAATTAAACGTCGATCGGGATATTGAGCTATTGTTCATTTGTAAGGATATCACCAGACGTGCAGGACAAGCTCATGATAGGTTGCCTGAATTGGCTCACAGATATGAAATTGACTTTCAAAAATCTAAAGCCTTACAGATAAATTACAATTTACATTTTAATGATCGGGAGCTCGCTAACATGAGACCATCAGGAATGAAATTACAGATTGAGGAATTAATAGCCTATGTTCAAAAATGGAGTGAGCTGGATAGATGGGGAGGCAGGTGGGCAAAGAAGAAAGAAGCTAAGAAAGTAAGATTAGAGCTGCCTCAGTCTGGAACTTGTGAGGAGGATTAGGATATACACATGCTTTGAATGAGAAACATGCCTGGTGGAGGTTATGTTCACATACCTTGGAAAAGGAGTGATCTTGGTCTCCCCCTGCCCTGTCCCCTAAGGTTAAGAAATTGGGCTTTCTATTGGATGAGAATCTTTCCATGAAGCCGAAGAGGATCAAGGTTACTTCCACCTGTTTCGTTGGGTTGTATGATGGAACTCCGCATGCATTTACCCTGCATGCCTTTTACAACGCAGGGACTACCCCAACTGGGACGTTTCCCCACGTTACTTGACCACGCAAATCGTTACAGTGACTTGCTTTAGGGGGTGCAGGACTTTGGAATAGTATAAAGGGAAGGTGTTGGACTTACAAATCAGTAAAATGTCACAATGACAGTGCCTGAGGGGAGAGGAGGATTACATGCTTGGCGCAACTTTAGAGGTTGACCAGAGTGGTCAATTTGTGCAAGGTGAAGTGAATGCCCGCCCCGTATGATTTCTTGATCGATACTGGTGCTACCACCTCTACTGTGAGAACAGCAGAGGTTCCCAACCTACTCCTCCCGGGAAAACAAATTCAAGTTGTAGGAGTTGCACATAAACAAATGACTAGCCCTGTCTCAGAAGCCCCACCTGTCAGAATATGGTCCTTTGAAAAGAAGCACCAATTTGTGGTGTTTGATAAAAGTCCTGTACATGTGCTTGGGCGAGACCTTTTGTACAAGCTGAATTGTTCCATTTAATGTACCCCAAATGGCATTTGAATTATTGACTTATGATAAAGACTTTGGGCCCGATTCACAAAAGTGACTAGGATTTTGTCTCAGTTAAACTTAAGTTTGTCTTAAGTTTAACTTAAGTTTAACTGAGACAAAACCCTAACTTTAGTACTCCTAAATGCCTTCTGTGAATACCGAAAGTCGCAAAGTTAGGATTTTGTCTCAGATTACTTTTATGAATTGGGCCCGTTGTCAGAAAACAGGGATCAGATTTTACCCTATTTTGGCAAAAGATGATTTGCCCCCAGAGTTGAGAGACACAGTGTTACCTGAAGTCTGGGACTTCAGGGAAAGACAAAGGTCTCATTAAAGGTGTTGAACCAGTCTGCATCACAGTGAAACCTAATGCTGAGTATCCAAAAATTCCACAATATAATTTGACCCCTGAAACCATTGCTGGGATAACTCCTGTGTTTCATTCGATGGTTCAGCAAGGCCTTCTGAAGGAGATTATGGTGAGTCCGTGTAACTCACCCATTATGGGTTTGCAGAAGCCCAATGGCAAGTATCACATTATGCAGGATTTGAGAAAGATCAACACCATTGTTGTCCCTTGTTGTCATGTGGGACCAAATCCAGCTGTGATTTTGTTTCAAATTCCATGTGAGGCTGAATGGTTCTCTGTCATCGATTTGTGCCAAGCCTTCTTCTCCATATCATTTCATGAGGACAGTCAGTTCCTCTTTCCTTTTCAGTTTGGCAGCTGTGTTTTGGCACGGTGTCGAGTCCCAGAAGGGTATACGGAGAGTCCATCTTCAACCAGATACTTAAAAAGAATCTGGAGTCTCTGGTGATGCCCTATCACTCCCTCCTGGTGTAGTACATTGGTGGCGTCAAATATACAGGAGGCTGTAAAATGAGACATGATTGCTCTGTTGAAGCACTTAGCTGAAAATGGACATAAAGTGTCCCATACCAAACTGCAGTATTGTAAAAGAGAGATCTTGTACCTATGATATCACATCGAGAAGGGAGCGAGGAAGGTGTCGAAGTGGATCCCCAATTTTTCCCAAGTAGCCAAGTCTTTACAGAGGCTGACACACAGAGATGTGCCAGTTCCAGTAACATGGGATGACATCTGTGAGAAAGTGCCATCTTTCTTGCATGGTATGCCCCCACTTTTTGCTGAATTGCTGATGTACTTTGACTGAGTGTGCCCTGGGCTCCTGCCAATCAGGTACCCAGGGCCTGTGTTCCTTCCCTAAAACTGCATTGAAGCCTAAACCCAATTGGCATCTCTGGCCACATGTCAGCCCCTGGTAAATGGTACCATAGGTACCCAGGGCACTGTGACCAGAGAAGGCCTCTAAGGGCTGCAGCACTTATTGTGCCACCCTTAGAGGCCCTGTACCCTGACACACACACACTGCCTTTGCAGGCTGAGTGTCTTGGCGCAGAACAAAACAGAGAGTCGACGTGGCACACATCCCTGTGTGCCATGCCCACAAACACACTGCCCTGGCATACCTCAGTCACCCCTCTAGCTGGGTGCACTATGCCAGTGGCGAGGGTACAGGTGCATGAGCCCTGTACCCCTACAATACCCAGGTCCATTCCTGGGCACTGTAAGTGCAGTGCTGCCATTAAGAGTATATGGTGCTGGTAGGTCGTCATCATGAACTCCACAGCACCATGATGGTTACACTGAAGACTGAGAAGTTTGGTATCAAACTTCTCAGCACATTAAACCCACACTGATGCCAGTGTGGGATTTAATGTAAGATGCACGACAGAGGGCAACTTAGAGTTGCCCCCTGAACCTAACCCACAATCCACTTCTTGCCTGAGAGGCTGCCTAGGCTGCCACCCAGCAGACATGTTGCTGGACCCCTGGGTAGAGAGCCATCCGCTCTCCTGGGCCTGCAACAATGCACGTCCTGGGCGAGGTGCTAGGTCTCCTCCCCCAGGATGGGCAGGGGGAAGCTTCAAAGGCATGCCGCCTTTGTGAGCCTCCCCAGACCACTTGCTGTACCCAGCAACTGGTCCCCACCGGTTCTAGCCCCCACTCTGGCGGGAAGACTGGCGGGAAACCCCAAGTGAGGAAAGGGGGTGTGCCAGCCTCTGCCAACCCCACCCCTCAGGTGGGGGAGGCGAGGTGAAGCACATCTCTGGGCTCTCGCCATCTTGAAGATGGGGAGCCCTGCCCAATCAGGACTAGGCTCCTGCCCCCCTCCCACTGGAGAGTGGCAGGATAGGGGGGTGTACCCTCCCCAGGGAAGGGACCCATTGGTCCCTGCCCTATACCTACCTGTAACGCCCCTAAATTTAGTATTTAGGGGCACCCTGAACCTTCCTTCCTCAGATCCCGAATCCGAAACAAGCAAGAAGAACAAGAAGAAAGAAGACCTGCTGTGCAGCTGCTAACAAGAGGAAGACACCAACTGACTTGGCCCCAGCCCTACAGGCCTGTCGACCCTCGAACCTGCTCCTGCTAAACCCCGGTGTCTCCAGTGGTCAGCAACCTCGAAAACCCCGGAAGACCTGACTGCCTTGTGACTCTAAAAGACTGGGACTCCCACGAGCAGTGGTACTGCTCAAAGCAAGTAACAAACCCCTGGTGCCAGCCAGGAACCGCGACTCCTGCACACTCTGCACCCGCCGAGCCCGGCCTGTGCCTGAGTGGACAAAGACCACGAGGACGTCCCCCCGGTGACTGTGACCAAGAATCCAGCACCCAAGGACCCTCCTCGACGCTCCTGACGACGCCTGCAGCCTCAGAACCAGGGACCCTTCCAACCGCGACCAGCAGAGGGTAAGATTTCCCGACGCGAAAAGACACCCCTGCACCCGGCGCCCTGCAGCCCCCTGTGCCCAACTCCGGGGTGCCTACCTAACCTACAGCTTCCCAACTTACCTCTCGAAGTGGTGGTCGCACCTGAAGAATCTCCGTCCCCGAGCTTGCAGCCTTTGTTCATCTGGTAACTTCTCCATTGAAATCCATTGAGCGCCCGACGGCTCAAAGCACCCTGCACCCAGCCGCCCGAGTGCCCCTGGGAGTGCAACACCTATCCTATTCTACTTCCCCACTTGCCCTGTGTAAGTGACCAGGAGCCCAGCTCCCACAGCCGTGTGGCCTGCCTGCTAGCAGCCACCAACCAAGGGCCCCCTGCCCGGCATAGGCTAACATTGAGCCTAACTCACTCTGCACCCGGCCGCCCCTGTGCCGCTGAGGGTGTACCAACTGTACCTACCTGACCCTGGGAGACCCCTGAGTCTATGCCCAGAACCTTAACTCTGCCAGTCGAGTACTTACCTGAAAGCCGATAACCTACATTTTCTCCATAGGGTAACATTGACTGGTTTACACTGAAATTTCGTCTAAGTGTCGAGTTTTGAAACTTTAAAATATTCACTAAAAATCGTCCGATCAACGAAAACGAAATTACTCACCTGTTATCAGGAGAGATCCCAGTGCTGGATCTTGGTGCCCAGCACTGACCCTGAAAAGCAATTACAACTGTACTTCCCGATAACTTGATTTTCCTCCATAGGATAACATTGCCTGGTTTTCTCCAGAAATTCTTCTGTGTTGATTTTTGAAACAAACAAATATTCCTTAAAAATCGCCTGTGTAACAAAAACGATTTCTTCCAACTGTTTACAGGAAATGCACCAGGGCTGAATCCAGGATCCAGCCCTGAGTAAGAAAATCATACGTAAAGTAATTGATATTGCATTTACTTAAAATTCCCCATTGAGCTCAATGTTATAATTGTGGTTGAATTGTGTTGCCTATTGCAACAACTGTAGCTATTGCATTTAAAAGTCTATTGTGTATTGAAAGTATATAACTAAAAGCATCTCATTCTGAGAAAGTATTTTTATACCTACTTGTGGTTCTAAAATAAAACAATATATTTTTATATACAAAACAATTGGCCTAGAGTTCAGTTCTTGAGTGTGTGAGACCATTTGCTGACTGAGTGTGCACAACAAATGCTTTACACTGTCCTCTGATACTGCCTTACTGCTTGACCAAGCTACCACTTTAGAGAGTAAGGTTATATCTAACTTTAGCCTCTGCCAAACCTCTGGGGACTGTGGACTCTGTGCACACTGAACCTTACTTTGGTTCAGTATATACAGAGCCACTTTCTTACAACATCTGCATGCATGCCTTGTCAGAGCTAAGATAAAGTCTCTGTCATGCCCCAGCACTGGGAATGCCTGATTACAATAAATGTTTTGCTTTGTTTTGCAGTGAGAGGGAGGGCTGCGCTCTCTCAGTGCTAACCCAGAAGCACGGGAATTCTCGCAGACCTGTTGCATACTTTTCAGCTACCCAGTAGCTGCTGCTCTGCCCATCTGTCTCAAAGCCATGGCTTCCACAGGTGTCAGCATCAAGCAGTGTGAGAGCATTGTTATGGGTCATCCTCTGACTGTTTTTGTTCCCAATTCTGTAGAGGTACTATTAACCCACACCAAAACGCAATATCTCACCAAGAGTTACCTGGCAAGTATGAACAAGTCATACTTGTGGCAGAGAATTTAAAATTGAAGGTATGCACTACCCTCAATCCTGCTACTCTTTTACCTGTACCTGGGAATGATGTCGTGGAAGGGGAGGTTGAGCCTGACTGTCTTGATGTTACTGACCTTTGCACCAAGCCGAGACCTGACATACAAGATGTGCCACTGCCTGAATTACATTATGTGATGTTTGTTAATGGCTCCTGCTTACGAGACCATGAAGGAAACCTGAGAGCTGCCTACGCAGTCTGTACCGTTTCAGGTGTGGTTGAAGCCTCCTGGCTTCAAGGAGTATTTTCTGCACAAGTGGCTAAGTTGATTGCTCTTACCAGAGCTTACTGTGTTTCAGACCAGCTAAGAGTGACAATTTTCCCTGATAGTCAGTATGGCTTTGGTGTTCTTCACGACTTTGGACAGTTATGATCACAACGCAGATTTATGACCTCTTCGAGGTCGCCAATCTGCAATGGGGAAAGTGTACATAACTTGTTGAAGGTATTACAGCAACCAGTCCAGATTGTGGTCCTAAAGTGTGCTGTTCACTGCAACTGACCTGTATATGTAACTGTGGGCAGCAGGTATGCAGATGAGACTGCCAGATACTGTGCCTTAAATGCTTGTACTTTTAACGGAGAATACTTAAATGAAGAAACAGATGAGACAAATTGCAATCTGTTGTTGACCACAGTTGATGCATGGGAGGAAGTTAAGAGGCTACAGGAGGAAGTGTCAGAAGCAGAACATCAAGGCTGGATTAGAGTTGGTTGTGTCAAAAGAGATGAAGACGGCATTTGGGTTTCACGAGATGGAAGACCTATACTGCCAGATAGTTTGTTGCCTACAATGGCGAGACATTATCATGAACCTGCACATGTAGGTAGAGACGCCATGGTGTGTTTGTTCAGGCAAACTGGGTTTAACCCCAGGTTCAGACTGGTGGAAGAAGGGTTATCTCACAGATGTGTTGTGTATCAGCAGCAGAATGTAGGCAGGAGAACGGCAGTAACACTGAGTCACAAAGGGAGTTCAGGTGGTCCCTTCAACAGGATGCAGCTGGAATTTATCAAGATGCCTGTGTGCAATGGGCTGAGATATATCCTAGTGATTGTGTACATCTTCTCACATTGGGTTGAAGCATACCCGACTAGGAGAAATTACAGTCTCACAGTGGCTAATTGTTGTTGACGAAGTTAATGCTACGTTTCAGGTTCCCGACTTTTCTGGAGTCAGACAGAGAAACTCATTTTAATAATGAGGTCCTGAAGATGTTGTGTGCAGCATTGCAAGTCGAACAGAGGCTCTTTTGCAGTTATCGACTGGAGGCTTCCGGTATTGTGGAACAGGTCAATGGGACTTTGAAATCTTGGTCGGCTAAAGTGTGTGCCTCGACATCCTTGATGTGGCCTGATGCTTTGCCTCTTGCGTTGATGAGCCTACGCAGTACTCCGCATAGGAGGACAGGATTGTTTCCCCATGAGATAATCATGGGCAGATCCATGAGACTGCCCACTGTGCCTACAAATGCGCTTGTGAACATTACAGATGACATGTTTCTTGATTATTGGAAAGGACTGGCTGATGTTGTGCATTCTGTGTTCCATCAGGTTGGTGAGGCTACAGCCCTGCCTCAATAGGAGCAGTGCCATGACCTCAATCCTGGCGACTGGGTTATGGTGCAGAAGCACATGTGCAAGTCATGGTGAGGCCTCTACCAAGTCAGTTTGGTCACTACAGCTGCTGTGTAGTGCCAGAGTCTGCTGAAGGAGCATAAGGTTGTCATTTAGAACAACAGAAAGTAGGGCTAAAGAAGTCTCATGACATGTTTTGCTGAAAAGGCACTTGAACTCTGTTCTGCTGTTTGCACAGGTGGAAACATACCAAGAAGACTATGCTGCTATTTTCCACCCAAACGGTCTGGCCTCAGAGAAATCATGGAGCCTAGTACTAATACTGGTAGATGTAGATGCTTATGTTTAGGAGTATTTGTCATTGTGACATTGATATTAATTGCTTTCCTTTTTAATGTTGAGCTTACCCACTGTTTCTCAAGTAGAGGAGTTTAGGTCTACAAGTGCCCCTCAAATACCATTTCCTACTGACAGTAGTTTACCTTCAATAGATGAGAAAGACTTACATGTAGATGCATCTAGAGGAGTGTTTATTTCAAATTGCTTTATGAATATGTTGACACTATGGATGCTAGTGACTGTTATATGTGCAGGCAATTGCCTGCTTCTACAGCAGAGGGCATTGCCTATCATCATATTCTCTTGACTTATGGTGTGTCTTGTAGTTTGTTGATGAGTGTTTTCTATGGAAAGGGACATCTCCAATATTATTATTCAAATTATGGCTTAGGGCCTTATTACGAGTACGGCGGTCCTGAGACTCCCGTACTCACGGTAGTGGTCTGACCACCACCACCCATCCGCCCTAGTATGAGTGTGTCGGTGGGACCACTACAAGACCGCCGCCTCCACCGGGATCAAGGATTCCACTGCGGTGGCGGTCTGACAATGGCCTGAATATGCTGTTAGTGCCCTTGCCGGCACAGCCTAGTATATTCTGACCTGCATATCAACCGCCCTTTTCATGGCGGGGACTCCGCTATGAAAAGGTTGGCGGACATGCATGTAAGGGGATCCTGACAGGGCCCTTGGCCGATTCTGGGCTTAGGGGTGCATGTGGTGGGCACATGTTGTGCCCCCCTGGAATGGCACCCTTGTTCCTGTATGGTGTGGCATGCACCAGATGGTGCAGGAACATGCTTTAAGCTCTCTGTCATCAGACTGCCACAGCACCGCCTGCCCACCTTGGATTAAAGTCGTAATCTGACGGGTGGGCTCGCCATGGCTTTGGCGGTCTTCCTAGAACGACGGCGGTGGCGTTCCCAGCCAAAGACCTCCAAAGTCGTAATAAGGCCCTTAGTCTTTTCAGGAATTCCTTTGCTGAAATATTTGAATCGTCAACCAGTTGCAAGAACACTGGTGATAGTTGGACATTCCTTTAAACCCACTGTCACATTAGATACACCTTATGCACATAGACACAATTTGACTTGTATATTGACAAATGTTGAGAAGAAATTTATAGAATCAGTAGAAGATAGGAGAAGAATTATTATGGCCAGAGCAGGGAATCACACGAATGTACCAACATGGGCTAAAGAAGAGCTTGAGCATAAGGTTGCAGGAAAGCTGCACTAGAATTAGATTGGCAACCTCATGGAAAATTGTGTGTATATACTAGAAAATCTCATTTAGATACTTATTTTGTAGGTAAATGGGAATGAGACCACACTTTTGAAACCCAGGTAAATTGGGGATTATATTTAGATGTAGCCGATCCTATTAATCCAGGGGTCTATCATATTTGTGGGAAGAATGCTTATTACAGGTTACCTAGGAGATGATATGGAACATGTTATATTGGGATAGTTTTTCCAAAAATCTATCATGTGGGACATCTTGATGACCCAACAGGGGAAGAACATGTGAGAACAAACAGAGGTGGCAGTGCTCGTGAAATTGTGGGCGTCATATTTCTCCTACTGCCATCTGTAGGACTGATACTGAATTCGCATAAGATTAGAAACCTTTCCACTGTAGTTGATAAGTTGTCTACTAGTACGGCTTGAGAATTTCTAGGTACAGATACTGAGATGATTGCTATCAGATCCATGGTTTTGCAGAATAGATTTGCATTAGATGTTCTCTTTGCGAAAGAGGGCGTAGTCTGCTGGATGTTAAAAGTCAACAATGTTGTACTTACATTCCTGACGAGAGTAAGGACTTGAAGAGATATATTAAGAACATTACTGACTTAAAGACAGATTTGAAGGGGTTGGAAGCAAAAGAAGCATGAGAAGCAATAGGGAATGGACTTTCTGCTGTAGGCAGATGGTTTGGAAACTTAGGGAGTGGAATTGTTGGAAGAATCTTGAAACCCCTCCTGATTATTGCTCTTTGTGGATTATTCTCATTTGTAGTCTGTAAGGGATACAAACATGCACAAGTGAAAAGGGGATTGAAGAGAAAGAGAGCAGACACAGAACTAGAAAATAGACAAAGCAAATACTATGATGACATGAAATTTTTGGAGGAATCCAGAAGAAAGATTATGAAAACTAGACTGTGATTTGTCCATAAGAGATACTTTTCTTGACGCAATGGCTTGATTCGCCATCAGAGGGGTGATTGGAGCAGGGACATTTTGGCTCCGCTCGTACCTGTCACAAATATGCAATATATGTTGTACTTAGCACAGGTACTTTGTGTGTCCTAACGATATTAATGTAAAGTGTTGCACTTGACATCACTGTTAAAGTGCATTCACTGTAGAGTTGGAGACTCATATGTACACTGTGTGCCTTAACTCATTAGATTACATTTACTGTTTAGGTGATTGAATAAACCATCCTTACACTATTAACATGAATTTACTTTAGAAACAAAAAGGATTTATGTAATTTGTGCACTCATTTTTAGGTTTCGCCTAGGCAGCGCAAGCGCTGTCTCGTGGAGAGATGCTGTATACAGTATAGCGGGGGAAGCTCCGCCCACTTTTCGGCCATGAATTTGATTGGCTGCAATGCTAAATTCTGCATTTTGATTGGTTTGTGCCTTCTTAGTCCCGCCTCCTAACTGCCATGGCGTCATGTTTCCCCTTCCGAGGCTATCAGCCCCTTTACTTCTAAAACCATTTTGTTTCCCTGTCTCGCCCCGTTCCCTCCCACAGTCCGTAACTTATTGTACCACAACCAACCCCCCAACCCCTCCCCCATTCACCCATGCCGGCACTTCCATTTAAAATGCAATAGGTCTCGGGTAAATCCGAGTCCTATTGCATTTTCAATGCTTGTTTGTGGTCTGATTGGTGGGTGACTGCGCACTCTTTGTTTCGCATGCGCGCGATGCCTGACATCGTACACATGCGCAACAAAACAGTGGCATTCCTAATTCACGGCGGTAGGCATTCACTCTCACCCTTCACATACCCTCTAACACCCATGTAGTCTCTCCGCCCCGGGTGCGTGCTGTCCCTTTCTATTTCGCTCGAGGAGGGGTTGGCTTCTTGGCTATCGCTGCCTGCCTTGAATCATGAGGAAGCAGGCTCGAATCCCGGCTTCAGCCCAATATCAATATGCTGTGATTCTGGGCAACTTATTGTGCCCCTCATTAGGGAATACCTTTTGTGTCCGGATTTCTTCAGGTTCCAAGGAAGCCATGGAACGGGACCCCGGTAGGGGTGGCGCACTCGCCGGAGATTTCTCCACCCGACCGCACGTCCTCGCGGGGGGTAGTAGGGCAGCAACTATGCGTGGGCCCTACTACAGTGGGCAGGGGGCAGCAGCTCTGCCCCAGAATCGGCCTGCTGGAACCAGTGCGCCGACGAGGCACTCCAGCAGGGCTGTCGCATCCTGGACGGGCAGTTGGGGTGTCTGGAGGTGGCATACGGCGCTGTTTGGGAGCCCCCCCTCCCATTGGGTTTCTCTCTGTGGGCTCCAGTTCGGGTCGGGCTGATGGGTCCGGTAGGCATGACGGCGTCCCTTGCAGCTGGCCGGGATCCGGGCAACTGGGGGGCTTTGGGGCGAGAGGGGGTGGGCCAACACAGGCGGTGGGTGCGACGGTTTCCATACAGATTTGCTTGGGTGGCTTCGGGGGTAGAGGGTCAGCAACGGTAGGCCCGCACCAGCGTCCATAACTCCGCACAATGTGGAAGTCCCAGGTCTCTGCCCTCGACCGAGTTCGAAACCGTGAAGTCTCCCCCACCATGCAAGGGTGTTACTCCGGGGGGCGCGAGTCCGGCCCCAGCTGGCCTTCATTGGCCAGGCAACCTTTAAGGGCGTTTGCCGCTGGCCATGCATCCTGGCCCCTGATTGACCCTGTACAATCTTAAGCAAGTGGCCAGGCGACAATAAGGTAGGATGTCACCATTTGTGCCTTCTGGTCACGCCGTCCACCGTGGATCGTCGCGTTCCCGGGTCCGGAGGTACCGCGAGCATCGGTTGGTCATGGTGAGTTGGGGCGTCTGGGGCCCACTGTCCCTGCACTATTCATGCAGATGGACTGGGCATGTACTGTGAGGCCGGGAGGCAGTATGCAGCACATCCAGGGTGTTGCTGTGCGGTGTCTTTGCTGATCGGCTCGCAGGTTTTCCTTCTGTGAGTTTGGGCGCCCACCTACGGTAACTAGGACCAGTCGAGATAGTGTCCGTATATATTTTTATGTCCAGCCCAATTTAGTACATGCCTTTTGCATGGGTGTCGCAAGTGTTTTTCACTCTCTCGTGCAACACTCCTACCACAGGGGAATCCGTTTTTTCCTGAAACCGTTTCTTGCATTTTTGTTAGTGTAATGCTGGTGTCGGGACATTAGGGCTTGTCCGCGTGTGCTGGGAGGTGTGGCGGTATTAAAGTGGGTGGTATAAAGTGTGATTTATGGGCTCTGGAGTGTGAAGGTGTGATGCTGTTGGGCACAGCATATGGTGTTTAGGTGTCTAATGTGTGGTACGCAATACGGACGATGGGTGTGATATACCTGTAAATATGACATGCCTATTCGGCAGATGCTGTGCTATGGGGGTGTGCGCTAAAGCATTTGCAGAGGGTTATTAAAGTGTGATAAGGCTGTGGTACAAAGATGTTGGGTGTGTGAGGGGATAAGGTGTGATATGTACGTGCTGGGAGAAAGGGGTGTGCTGGGATATGTTTTGCCATGCGGCGCACATGTATCTGGGAGTGTGGGTTCAGATGGGGTGTGTAGGGTGATGGGGGCTGTGATAAGCATCGAGTTGGAAGGGCAATGTCACACTGCGTATTTAAGAGCACGTAATAATCTAGGTTTTGGGAGCATCAAACTCAGAGAGGGGCATTAAATCTCGAACAGCAGTCATGGCACTTTCGAATTTCGAATTCCGGGCACTGTACCCCTCTGTTGGAACAGAGCGACTGTCCCCCACAGCCCCCTTATACACACACGCTACTGCACTTCTAGGCACTGCACCCTACTGCCGTACACACAGCGGCTACCGTCTAGGCGCTCGGGGAACACAACAATGTACTGCAACTCTCTAGGAGCTCCACCCCTCTGTGTGCTGCCCCTCTGTTCACTGCCCCTCTGCTCTACACACAGTGGCTGGTGATCTAGGGGCTGCACTGTTGTCTACGCACTTTACGTACTGCGCCGCTCAGGTGTGGGCACGGATGCTGTGGGGGTTGCTCCCCATTACGTATTGCACATTACTTCTGTGCACAAAGCTGCAGGCCATCCAGGCGCCAAGCTGCCGCGATCCCAGAGCGAGGTAAGGCTGGTGTGTGCAGGTACTACTGCCCTCTATGGGACCCGGCGTCCCCGCTATTGGACACGCGGGTGCAGGGTGCCACACCGGGACACCTCGTAAACCGTGCATAAACACCGTGTGTGCACCAGGGAAGGGTGTGAATGGGATGGGTGTGGTTAGGGAGCTGCTAGAGGGCACTGGTGGTTAGGAGGGCGATTCAGCCCCTACGGTGGGCACAACAGGTCAGTGTGTGTGCTGCTGGACTGGAGGTCACGGGGTCTTACCAGGAACTGGGGGGGTTCTCAACGAGACGCAGAGAACTTGCATTCACATTTGTGCCCCAGGGTGCTTTTTTACCAGGTGCATTGCTTTCTGATGAGGAACTCTAGCTAATCACTTTAGCATTCTCTAGATTCCAGTCCATAGAACTTCTCTTCCACGAGCACCCGTAAACAATAATATTTTTTTCAAATCATGTATTTTCAGCGATATAACCACCGAACGCCCTGATATTATATTAAAAACAGAGCTTTGGACTGTACCATTTCCTGCTAAAAGGCAATATTTCTCTCCATGTGTTCCCATACCTGGCATGTCACACAGTTTGGTGCTTACTTTCCCTCCATGTTAAAAAACAGTAAATGTTTCACCACCCATGCTAAGGTACTGCATAGCTAAATACATATAAGGTCCCAAAGGCGAGACCGTTTGCATTGCAAATGCTTGTTTATATTTGCATTTAAATCTATGGTCTTAGTCACATTTACACACGTGCTCAAGATTTCATCTGTATGCAACATAATGTACTGACATTTTCCATTTCATTGTAAGTTGAATGTGCACACGCATATTAAATGTACACCATTTATTTAATACGCTAACTTGTCTTGACTAGGCCCGTATTACTTTCTGCATGAAATGCTTTTTTCCATTTTCTGCTTGCAAGTCTTTTCTTTGCAGGCACAATTCACATGGTTTGTTAGTTTGAATAGATACAACACTGTATTAGTGATAGAGTGAGAGCCTGAAAAAAGGACCTTGACAAGGAACACAGAGAGCCAAAGTGTCAACTGAAAGTGTCCATTTATTAATGTTGCAAGGAATTGCAGGTAACAAAGGACAATACCTTTCCCATGTTTGGCCTGGGAGAAATTGTTAATATTTCAACTCCTAAGTGAGAAAGGAGAAAGGAGCCCCTGATGATGTGAACACAGGGGTGTTACTTTGGAGACTTTTGTGGTAATAACTGGTGTTCACACTGTATGATGTCAGAGCACTTTCCTCTGGACTCTGAGGGGTGTAAACCTCTATGCTCATCCTCTCTGCCTCTTTGCTGAGTGTGGCTTAGGCTAACACTTATACCCCTATCCCAAGAAGACTCTTGACCGAGCTCCTTAAATGCTAACACCTTCACGCATCTTCCTGCACTTGCCCGCATTTTTCTATTTTTCTGCATTTCCCTGGTTTTTGAGATCCTTTAGGTTATTAAACCTTCCTCCTTAGTTTGACTTTAACTTAGATGACTTCACTCATGTATAGAAGTGAGAATCAAAAACCCTTCTCTGAGAATCACATTCTGTTACTGATCTTTTGTACTGCAGTGATTGAACTTCTTGTCTGCCTAAACCTTTTTAGGAGGTTGAGGTATCCGATTGGTATTCTGTATCTTTACAGCATGATATTAATCAATCAATCAATCAGGGGAATTGTAAGCGCGCTACTCACCCGTGAGGGTCTCAAGGCGCTGGGGTGTGGTGGGGGGATTTAGCAGCTCCGTTCATTCGAAGAGTCAGTTCTTTAGTGTCTTCCTGAAGATGTTTAGGGAGGGGGTGCGTCTGATGTCGATCGGGAGCTCATTCCAGGTCTTGGCCGCGATGTAGGAGAAGGCTCTTCCACCTGTCCTGGCTTTGCGAATGCGCGGGCTTTTGGCGAGGGCGAGGTCGGCAGATCCGAGGTTTCTCTTGGGTATGTGGAAGGAGATCCTCTCGTTGTGGAGTCATTTGTAGGCGTGGGAGAGTATTTTGAACGTGACTCTCTTCTCTACGGGGAGCCAGTGGAGGTTGCGCTGGTGTTGGGTGATGGGCTCATGTCGAGGGATGCCGAGGACGAGTCTTGCTGCGGTGTTCTGTATGGTCTGGAGTTTGTGGAGCAGAGACTTGTTGATCTCGGCGTAGAGGGCGTTCCCGTAGTCCAGTCTGCTGGTTATGAGTGCGAGGGTGACTGTCTTTCTTGATTCAGGGGGGATCCATTTGAAGGTCTTTCAGAGGATGCGGAGGGTGTTGAAACAGCTGGAGGCGACGGCGTTGACCTGTCGGGTCATGGAGAGGGATGAGTCGAGTATGATGCCCAGGTTTCGGGCGTGGTCCGTGGGGGTGGGAGGGCTGCCGATGGCGGTGGGCCACCAGGTGTTGTTCCATGTGGAGGGGGAGGGTCCGAGGACGAGGACCTCTGTCTTCTCCTAGTTGAGCTTAAGGCAGCTGCTGTTCATCCAGGATGCGACGTCCTTCATTCCTTTCTGGAAGTTGAGTCTGGTGGTGACGGGATCCTTGGTGAGGGAGAGGATTAGCTGGGTGTCGTCGGCGTAGGATACTATGCTGAGTCCGTGCTGTCTAATGATGGCGGCAAGGGAGCCCATGTAGATGTTGAAGAGCGTGGGGCTGAGCGATGATCCTTGGGGCATTCCGCAGTTGATTTCCGTGGGTTCGGAGAGGAAGAGTAAAATGTAAATGTAAATCCAGTATTTGTAAAACGCGAACAGCTACCCGAAGGCATCCCGGCGCTGGGGGCCGTCGGGAAGATTAAGCAAGCTATTGCCCAGAGTCACATGGTGCTGGGCTGACCTGCCACCGGTGATCGAACCGTGAGCCCCAGATTCCAGCATCAGTCGCCCTGGCCGCGGCGCCACAGTGTCAGTCTGATTCTTTGGGATCTGCCGGTGAGGAAGGAACGGATCCATTCGAGGGTGGTTCCTTGTATCCCAATGTCATGGTGTCTGGCGGTGAGTGTCCGGTGGGAGACGGTGTCGAACGCTGCAGAGAGGTCAAGTAGGATCAGGGCCGCGGTGTGTCCTTGGTCGAGGAGGGTGCGGATGTCGTCTGTAGCAGCGAGTAGAGCGGTCTCGGTGGTGTAATTGCTTCGGAATCCGGATTGGGAGGGGTCGAGGCTGGTGTTTTCTTCGATGAATGTTATTAGCTGGGCATTGACGATCTTCTCAGTGACTTTTGCCGCAAAGGGGAGGAGGAAGATGGGTCGGTAGTTCTTGAGGTCCGAGTGGTCTGCTGACGGCTTCTTGAGCAGGGGTCTGACTTCTGCGTGTTTCCAGTCGCCGGGGAAGGTGCCGGTCTTGAAGGTGGTGTTGATGGTGCGTAGTTTGGGGGTGATGGCGGTGGCGACTCTGTGGTAGATGTGCGGGGGCAAGGGTCCGTGGGGGCCCCTGAGTGGATGCTTTTCATGGTTGAGGCAGTGTCCTCAGTGGTGACTGGGGTCCAGGAGGAGATGGTAGGCCAGCTGGTGTTGCTGGAGAGGGAGGTGGTTTCGGCATCAGGTGTCTGGTCGTTGAAGTGGTCGTAGAGGCTCTTGATTTTCAGATGGAAGTAGGATCCGCACTTGTCACAGAGGTCCTGGGAGGGGGTGATGTCCGTGGTTTTGCTGGGGGACTTGGTGATTTCCTGGATGATGCTGAAAAGTTCCTTGGAGTTGCTGGAGTTGGCGGTGATCTTGTTTCCGATGAAGGTCCTTTTGGTGGATCTGATGCGTTGGTGGTATTCCGTCATGGCGTTCTTGTAGGTGGTGCGATCTTCTGGCGTTTTGCCGTTTCTCCAATTCTTCTCAAGACGTCTGCAGGTGCGTCTGGTTTCTTGGAAGTCAGTGGTGAACCAGGTGGCCTTCCTGGGGCGCAGTCTGTTGGAGTTGCGTAGGGGTGCGAGTTCGTCTGCGCAGTGGGAGATCCATATGTGGAGTTCTTTGGCTGCGAGGTTGGCGTCGGTCGAGGTGGAGGGGGCGTCGTGGTTGAGCTGCTCCTCAGTGATTTTGTTCCAGTTCCTGTGTGGAGGGCGCGTTGCCGTTTTGGGGGCGGTGGGTTTGTTGACGTTGAAGTGTACGCAGTGGTGGTCCGTCCAGGGGGGTTGCATGGTGTGACTGAAACGGATGTTTTTACCTCCGGCGAAGATGGGGTCAAGGGTGTGTCTTGCCTTGTGGGTGGGCGTGGTGACGAGCTGTTTCATGCCGATGTTGGTGAGGTTGTCCAGGAGGGTGGTGAAGTTGGGGTCGCTGGGGTTGTCGAGGTGGAAGTTCAGGTCTCCGATGAGTATGTAGTCCATGGAGGCGATGGCGTGGGGGGCGATGAGGTCGGCGATGGTCGTGGCGAATGAGGCAAGAGGTCCGGGAGGTCTGTAAGCGAGGGTGCTGCGAAGGGTGGTTCTAGGGCTGGTCTGTATCTGGAAGTGAAGGTGTTCGGTGGTGGAGAGGGAGTCATTTGTGGTGGAGGTTGAGAGTCGGAGGGAGCTCTTGTGTGCAACGGCCAGACCTCCTTCTGGGCGGTTGGGGCGGTCTTTCCTCTGGATCTTGTATCCGTCGGGGATGATGGTGGTGATGTCAGGGGTGGATGAGGCGTTGGTCCAGGTTTCTGTAAAGAAGGCGACGTCTGGTGAGAGGGTGTTGAGGAGGTTCCAGATCTCGATGGCGTATCTGTGCAGGGAGCGTACGTTGAGGAGGATGCACTTCAGGGGTTCGGTGGTGTTGGCGTCTGGTGCAGGGGTGGTGTCCGTGCGGGAGTTGATGGTGTTGAAGGTCTGGCAGCAGTGGCGGCAGGAGAACTGTCCGTGGGTAGTGCTCATCGTGGAAAGCTGGCAGTTGTTGTTCCTTCCGGGGTTGAATGCGAGGAGGGTGGCTGAGTCGTAGCAGTGGATGGGCCACCATTAAATAGGGCAGGGGGGAGGGAAGCGCAGCTGGCAGGCGGGAGCGGGCGTTGGCAGGGGGAGGGGCTACAGGGGGTCAGCGGCAGGAAGGGCGGTGAAAACAGGAGCAGAAATGAAAATGAAATATAAGGAGAAAAATACCAGGAGAAAAAACAATTACAATTGGGCAACAAAAGCACAATTAAACTTGGGCAACAAAAAAGCACAATGAGCTCAATAAACGCGGGAGGAAAGCAGGGAGCGAGACGCAGTCAGAGAGCAGGAGGGCCTCGAACACCTACCAGGAGAAGGTGTTGGGGTAAGTGGCAGGCGAAGGCACAGCGGAGCTGCTGGGGCGGAGAGAGGGACTCTGGCCATGATGTCAGAGGTTAAGATTTGTTTATCTTAACCTGACTGCTAACTTGCAATAAATCTGCTTTAACTATAGTCTCTGATTTCTGGTTCTTATTGTGTAACCAAATTGGTTGCACTGTTAATTAAATTGATTGATTTAATGCTAACCCTCTTTACCTTTCAGTCGGCGAGAAAAGGTCCACCGGATAACGAATGGTAAGAGGGTTGGCCCAGCACTGCATCATGTGTTAAAGAGCACTGATCTCAAAACATTAATGAGTAGTAAGGATTTGGTGGTGAAGTTAATGGACAGTCCTCACTCTATGAAGTTAGGGAGCTGGAACAAATATCTGCTGTCAATTGATAATACCGATATCTTTCAGAAAATGTCTAGTAAATGGGTAAAAGAAGAAGACATTGTTTTAAACTTATAAATGTGGGGAAAAATTAATGAATTACATTTCTCTGCATTAAGAGGTGCAAAGATTTGCATAATGCAATTTTACTCCAAATTATTATATATCAGACACAGTTCTTAACCACAATCAATGCAGGGTGCCCCAATCTTTAAGTTATATGCAAATCTGCATACAGTGGATTTTGGATCCCCTTTATGTTGCAATGTATCAAACTAGATGACTTTTGGATTTCTATTTTTCAATACTTAGTAGATCAACTTCAAGTTTGAATCCCCCGTAAACCTATTCTTGCTTTGCAGGGTTCTTACCGAATGCAGGAAATGTCACCAAGATGTCAAAAGTTGATTTTTATTTCGATGCTGGTGACACTATCACTTTTATTGTAGAGATGGAGGATGACGTCAACCCCCTCTTTTGCTGAATAGTCTTGGACAGTGGCTCCCATATTTTTTAGAACCATTACCTGTTTTTTAGAACAACAAATGTTCGTGACCCACCTACCTTCAATGGACATGAGGCGGGCAATTTTTTAATGTAACTAAAGCATCATGTGGTAGTGAATTGTCATCTACAGACATCACATTTTACATTGAAATGGCCATTAAATTTGCCCATACTTACAGTTTTACTGATATATAGCACACAAATGATAATGCATGGAAATCGGGTTTCTGTGAATATTTATCATTTGTACATCACCAATAAATTGTCTTGATTTGTTTTGATACTATTAAAATTCTTGTTTGCAGCACACTTCAGAATACCAAAAAAAGTGCTTCATTTTTGCTTTCCTAATTGCTGGATGCATACAGTTTATTTACAGGTATTCACACTTTGTTGTGTATTGTAAAAAAACAACAACCTACATTGTCACATAATTCACTTTAAAAACTCCTCTCACTTTGCAGTTGGAGAAAGAAAAGTAAACACCAATCCTCATGTTAAAAGAATAAAGCAGCCTGACATATGACCTCAGTTTTGAATCACCACAAGTGTGACAACTTAAACTTTAAAATTCTGCAGCACATGTAGAAAAAGGAAAAACAAGGAGAAATTAATATATTTCTCCTCGTTTTGCCTTGGTGCTGCCTCAGATTTACGATTTCTCGTAAATCTGGGGCAGTGTCAAAAAGCCATGGATGTTGCCGGGAACGCCCCCAGTAACACCCATTGCACACCCCTTTAACGCAGAAAACTTTGTTAAAGGGGACGATATTTACGAGGCAGAATTAAGCCCAAAAAACTGGCTTAGTGCTGCCTCGTAAATATGGAGCAGGCTCCTGCTCCATGGAACGTCACAAAGAGTGATGTTCTGGCAGCGCAAGGCGCCTCATAAATGAGGCCCAGAATTTAAAGGCATCTTTATTTATTACCACCCACCAAAAATCAGCTTGGGACCAACCAGTGGGTCGTGTCTCACAGATTCAAAAACACTGGTCTAGGAAAATGAAAAGCGTTGAATAAAGGGAGAATCTGGTTGCTGTCCGATCAGGCAATATGACTAACTTTAGCAAGCTGTAAGACTACTTTATGGATGATATAGAATAAATCAGCACCGCTGTAGGAGAGGCGGGGGATACCATGATGTTATCTAAGGGGTTTGTCTTTATGCAGTGATGATACATTTATTGGTGTCTTAGGTCATTTCAAGGGGATCTGCGCAAAGGTTTACTTTCTTTAGTAGTCTGAAAATTATGCAATACCTATTTATTTATGTCAAATAAAAGCTATATTTGTGTGTGAGGTCCACTTATTATTTATGAATTTTATGATTCAATGGTCTCGGTATTATTGTCGATTGTCTCGAATATAATTGTACCTCCAACTTTAAAAAAAAAAAATTCTTGCAAAGAATGGATTAAACAAGGATTCTCTTCCAACAGTTCCCAAATTTTTCTTTATCATAAAATACTATTTCTTTTTAAATTAATTGTATTTATATTTTTTTAAATCCAAAATTAATTTATTTATTTTTACATTATTTGCTGTCTCCATTATTTTCTATCGAATGGTGTTGTAGTGGTTGGCCATTTGTCCGTCTGGACTTACCTCAGGTCCTTTTTTGGCTGTAGTAACTTTACATTCCAAAATTTAGCACCACCCCCTGTTTAAGGCGGTGGGGACATGTAAGTTTACACTTTGTACGAAATTTACACTTGAATGGTGACTAGCCAAAAGTAGTAAATTTAATACAAGGGGTAACGTAAGAGTAAATTGACACATGTAGATTTACTCAGTGTAAAATTACATGTTTGATTTGATTTTAAAATTTATATAGCGCACGAATGCCCGAGGGCGTCGAGGCGCTGTGTGGAAAGGCTTGCCGGAGATAACAGAAACAAGTGAATTTAGTTGGAAAATAGCCAAGTTTTTAGTGATTTTCTAAAGGAGAGTAACGTAGGGCTGTTTTTGATGTCTATAGGGAGTGAGTTCCATAGTTTCACTGTGCCCAGAACAAAGCTTCTGCCTCCCCAATGAACTTTATTGAATTTGGGGGTTTGGAGGAGTTTGCTCTGCGATGATCTTAAGTTTCTAGCAGGATGGTACCAGGTGAAGTGTTGTTTCAGGAACAAGGGACCAGTCCCGTGCCAGGAGCGTACCACAGGCCCCCGCATCCCCCGCGGTGCAGGGGGGCCCCCGAGCTGCAGGGGGCCCTTACAGCACCGCACTCAGGCCTGAGCGCTCCGGATAAAATCAGGAGCGGGGGCCCCTCTGTGTACATTGCAGGGGGGCCCCTTAAACTTTCTTTACGCCACTGTTCCGTGCATAGCTTTGTAAGCTAGGCACAGGGATTTGAAATCTATCCTCTTTTTCACTGGGAGCCAGACTGTAATTTGGGAATGTCCAACAGCAATCTGGCAGCTGCGTTCTGCGCCCACTGGAGTTTGAGCATATGCTGTTTTTGAAGGCCCGCATACAAGGCATTTCCATAATCGAGTCTAGCCAAGGCTAGAATGGTCACCGGTGTTTGTACTGCTTTTGGTGGGATAAAAGTGCGAACTTTCCTGATTGTCTTTAGCGTCAGGAAGACCAAAGATGAGACCTTATTAATCTGATGATGAAAAGTCAGTTTATCATCGAAGATGATACCCAAATTCCTCACCTTACTAACTGGGACCGGAAGACCTCCTACACCGGGAGGCCACCAGTTCTGCGACCAAAAAGATGTATCGGAGCCCAGCAGGAGGACCTCTGTTTTACCTCCGTTTAGCTTTAGGCAGTTCGCACTCATCCATTGGTCTACGCGGAACAGGCATTGGCTAAAACGGTCCGCAATTTCCTCCAAATTGCTTGAGATGGACACCACTATTTGAGTATCGTCCGCGTAGGAAACCAACGAGAAGCCAAACTGCCTAATGATATCAGCCAAGGGGGTCACATACAAGTTAAACAATGTGGGGCTCAGTGAGGAGCCCTGCGGCACCCCACATGGAAGCGTAAACTGCTCTGAGCATAAATCACTGATCTGAACATATTGAGACCTATTGTTCAAATATGATTTAATCAGATTAAGGGCAGAGTCCTTAACTCCTGCCTCTAGGAGCCTTCCGATTAGGATATCATTGTTGATGGTGTCAAAAGCCGCCGATAGATCCAAGAGTATCAGGGCGGCTTTGGCACCTGAATCCAGTATTGCTCGGAGCTCCTCTGCTGCCTTAACCAGGGCAGTTTCCGTGCTGTGCCCCTGTCGGAAACCATACTGTGAGGTATCTAACAGGTCCGCCGAGGAAATGAAGGCTGTTAATTGGGTGTTTAGGATTTTTTCCAGGACCTTGGCAGGGAATGGAATCCTAGCAATAGGTGTATAATTGCTAGTGTCGCTGGGATCCGAATTAGGTTTTTTTAAAAGAGGAAGAATTGAGACCGTTTTCCAAGAGTCAGGGAAGAAACCAGAGCTAATAATTTCTTTAAAAAGTATGCTGAGTTGCTCACTGATGCTATCAGGTGCCATCTGAAATATTTTTGGGGGACATGGGTCTGTGGGTGCTCCGGACATGTGAGTTAAATTATGTGTGACTTGTGAATAGGACCAGAGAATAGGCCCAGTAAATTGTGAATTGCCAAAAGTAGTAAACTTACTCAAAAGTAAGATAAACATATGCATGAAGATATGCTCATGTGTATGTTTTCCTTTCTGAGAAGCCCCACTGTATCATGTAATGGATCAAACTAAAACTCCCTTGCGGGTTGGGGCGGGGCTGTTCTGCTTTCAGAGCAGGGGGAGGCATGGTGGACACACTGTAAGTGCGCATGAATGTTTGGTAGGGCGTCTTCAGCCAGCCAAACAGTCATGCGCACGTTGCAAGTTCTCCACCCAGGCTGCATCACAGCCTGGGTGGAGAACATGCCCAGGCTCCCAGTCCCTGCCTGAGTGCCGAACCACAGCACTCAGACCAATCACAACGCTGCTGCATTGCAGCATTGTGATTGGCTTAGGGGAGCCTGGGTGCTTCCTGGGTGCTCTGTTCCTGTTCCTGTGTCAGGAGAGACGATGGTTTTGAGACGCGGAAAGGAGGTAAGTTTATTTTTTTCTTTACCCCCTCAGCCCCCCGCCCTCCCACCCTCGATCTGTGCCTGCCGCCACTTCTATTGATGTCCATATACAATACTCTCCTGCCCTCGTTACAAGTTTGCTGAAATAGGGTGGGGTATTTACCACATGTGGTAAATACAGTACCTTAGGGAGTGTTATTTACCCACAAGTGGTAAATAATTCCTACTCCGAGTTTTTCAACAAGAAAATAAGAAATAACATGTGGAATCGGATTTTACCACACCGAATTACGCAAGTTTTGCCTTTTTTCCATGCCTTTTTCTCTGTTAATTTCGGCATATTTTACTTGCAGAAAGTTATCAAGGGAAAACAGAGAGCGTATGACAATTACTGCACAAAAGCGTAATTACAATCCACTGTTCAAACATGGGACCCCATTTACAAAAAAATTATGCAGCACAGCGCCACAAGCCATTTTGCTGCGCTGAGCAGCGTCATTTTAAAAGCACAGGGATGCATCGTATTAACAAAAATACAATGCATCCATGTGCTTTCCCCTGTGCTTGGCTGCCATGCGCCACCGCAGGCACCCTTGTGTCAAATTGCAAGGGTGCCTGCATTGCGGGGAGGGTTGTTTTTGTGCAACAAGGGGCACCCTCCTGCACTAAAAACAATAATTGAGGGGATTTTCCTTTTTCTATGCATGCTGCAGAATGCAGCACGCATAGAAAGAGGAAAAAACGAGGAGAAATAAAAGTATTTCTGCTTGTTGCGCCACTCCGACGCCTCCCACGGGAGGCCGAGGATTCTGACGCATTCCCAGTTTTACAAAACTTTGTAAATCTTGGAATGTGTCAGGTTCTATGGATGTTGTGTGGGAACACCCAAAGCAACACCACAGATCAATGCGTGAAAGGGGCCCATATTTACAAGGCCTGGAAAAGTCACGCAGGGTGACTTTACGCGGACTTGTAAATATAGGCAGGCACACTCAAAAAAAGTGATGCACCGGCGGCGCAATGGCCTTGTAAATGAGGCCCATGGTTTTGCGCACGGATCTGATATAGTCCTCATCTCGCAAAGAGTGACATGGCTGGATCTAAATCTATTACAGGAAGCTCCACAAATACAGTAGGCAGCTTGTGTGCCCACCATGCTGCAGCATACCAGAGAGGGTGGAGGCAGCAACAGTGTGGGTGCTACTTTTGGATCTGTATTACAGCATGTGTAACAAAACAACTTTATTGGCTGATTAAGTAAGGCGTAACTACCATTGTTAACAATTGGGCTGTGTCCAGGAATGCATGCCGAATGACCACAATGTTGCTTCAGTGAACCTCAGCAGACGCTGCTCCCCTGCACGCCCAGGAGTGCACATTCCAACCCACACAGGCGGAGATGGGAGCTCGGCCCTCAGCTGTGAAGGGACTTGGTGATTTATTGCGAATCTGTACTTTGTTGAAGGAACTATTTAGAAAAGTCGGGCAGCTGAGACGTCTTTTGCCTGGGAATATTTACATCATAAACATCACACATAACTTTAACTGAGATGCCTCTTATCATGGACTTGTATCTAAAGCGTTCCATTATCCAAAGCTCAGAGGGCAATGCTCTTTCTGCCCCGGCAAACCCACTGAAAGAATTTAAAGGGCGTGTAGGCTGATTTTCAATTTCAAATGTGTCTTTTCTGTAAATTTCACTACTTTATTGTTGTTCTAACATCATTCTTTTAAATGATGGATCTAATGTGTAAATAATCAATCTAATGGGAAATTTGCTATGCAGACCCTGTAATGTCCTCCTCCCCCATCAGCAGTGTGGGACACAGGACCAGTGCACATAGAGACAGGGGTGGTGCCTGGCATACCCAGTATATCAGCTTCGTCTTCGTTGCACATGATGGTGCAGGTGCCATGGATGGCTGAACCAACTGAGTTAGTTAACTGAGCAGAATATGTGGGACCCGAAGAATAAGATTTACAGGGATTCTGCCAAATTACTTTTCTCCACCTTTCAAAGTTTCTGACTCCCAGAATTATGACACAGATTCACTGAAATATCCACATAATTTAGGTGGCATCTGGCACCCGGCCAAGCAGCAACAAACTCACTTCCTGTTTTAGCTTCATGGTCAAAACAATGAAGCACACCAAGAAAGGTGTTAAAGGCCCGGTGCTACCTCCAGACCGGCGGTCATCCTCTCATCTGAGGTTTCACCAATGACCCACCTCCTCTGAAAACATACCCAAGCAGGGTCTGCCTAGGCAGGACAACTCCTCCTCTGTGGAGGGACGCTGGCAGTGCCAGACCCAGAACAGATCTTTCTGTTAGGTTTCTCCTACAGACTTTAGCTTTCTGTGGTCGAAACACCTACTGTGTACAATACCAATACTCAGAGTGAGCTTTGGATCAGCCCATGACTCATAATTGGGTGTCTTTCTTGTCTATCTCATTTGCTTGCCTCTTATTTGACGGTTTCCTTTCCTCTTCTTGTTTATTGCATATTGTTTTGTAAGTCTGGGATAATTACACTCAAATTCAAATTAAGCATTATTACATAACATTTGTACATGAATACTCCAATAAAGAGCCAACGTGATTATGTACACGGGGTAATAAGCGCTATATAAATGCAATTACAATATAATACAATACACATGTATCAAAAAGAAGGAAAACTTTAAGAGGCCGATGAGTATGTGATGATAATTATTTATTTAAGTGCTCAAGTCACAATAAACATTGCAAAGCTAATCTCGCCTTATGGCTTTGCTAATGTTTTGGTAAAGTTATTCAGCGTTGTCAAAATGAAAAAAAATGCCATTGCTGCACGAAAAAGAGCATTTAGGGGAAGAAGCTGGCCGGTATCAATTTGCAGCTACCAGGGCCCCCCCCCCCTAAAAATGTAAACAAAAAAATTGAAATTTAATAAAGGGATGCAGTGGAGCGGGAAGCAATAGAGGAGTGGGGTGAGCAAGTCAACCTCACTTCTTAGCAATGGTTACCATGGAGGAATGGGGAGGAGCAAAGGGGGTGTAAAAAAAAAAGCTGAGCAGGACACAGTGGGATAAGCAATGGATAAGCGTGGAGTGAGAGAAAGACCACAGAGGTTGAAGATATAAAGGGGAATGCATCACACAGTGGAGAGGGGGAGAGAACAAGAAAACACATGCACCCACTCGGAGTGCTAGAAGTGAAAGAAACAAGCTTTGGCAAAGTCGATAGGTCACACCCTGAAACTTTTTTTCCTTTGCGAATGTGGTTTTCCCTAGATGACCATACACAGGCATGGGCATGCGTGGTCAGCAGCAGAAGGAATCCTCTTAAAGCAAAAGAAAAATAACTGAAGCATGACTGCCATGCGTTAAGCCTTGTGTGCCACCATGCGTGCTGCTGTGCATGCTCATCCGTATGGAGTGGACATCTTTTTACTGTATTTTTAATTACCGCTCCAAGATAGCAATTGCAGTGTATGCACATTTATTAATTTTGAGGGTGCAGTCAAAATAAAAGGGACGCCCCCTTAATTCGGCAAAACTGTTTAGATTTAGGAAACAAAATAGAATCTGACAAACTATAAGGAAGAGGACATAGGTTGCAATAACTAGAGGATTGCACTAGGCTATTTGCAAAAATGGTGGTCAGTCAATCATTTTACACAGTGCCAACTGAGAGATTAGGCCTGGACATAATTTTGATTACGCCACAGTAATCAATAAAAGTTTGGTAATTCTGCATTACTCTTTGATGCCAAATTGCTGATAATTACGCGATGACTCCTGCTTGCACAATTAAGAGTAATTTGGGGGGAAAATCTAACCGCATTTAACAAGCCTGAGTTGGTGCTCGCAATTCGTGTTCGGTTGGATTTAGTGCTGTTCGTTAGCGCAAAATGCATCTTTGCACCCATTTTGGATGTGAAGTTGCATTTTGTGTAAGAAAATAGCTCTAAATGCCGGTAGTATATTGGAGAAAAACGTACCCCAAGAGCACATTTAGTGAGAACGAGCAGCTGCTTGTCATTGCTATTCATTTTCTGTTGCATTCAGTGTTATTTCTTAGCGCAGAATGCATCCTTGCATCCATTTTGCACACGAGGGGGCATTTTTGTGCTAAGATATAGTGCTGAGCACATAATCACTCTTCTTGTGTAATTCGAACGTAACCTTGCTGAATTCTTACGTAAAACTGCGTGATTATGCTTCACGGAATTACGCGAGTTAAGCCCCACCGCTAGAAAAGATGTCGGCCTGTGGATCAATTATGGACCCAGGATTTAATCCTAGCACATTAATTTGACCACGTTTTGTGCTCATGAGCCACATTGTGTACCTATTACTAGCGCAGCAAGTGCAGTGGCACCAGCACAGAGGTGTGTGAAGTGCCCATTGCACCTTTATGATGGCCGTCTATTACTACAGACTGGGCACACATGGGGAGCTATTTCCCTTTCTTGTGTTAGGGACTTTCATACACTTACTACATTGTGGACAAATTAAACAAGCATTTGCAATGCAATAGGTCTCGCATTTGTTAAAGTTAGAGCTGTTGGTGTTGAAAATGACAATAATTTTTACTTTTTAATTTTTTATTAGCAGTTGAGTAATTATATTTGCATAGTGCTATTGCCATTGGTATAAAAAAAGCAAAAGTCAAAAAAAATGTTGTTTTTAACTCCAATAGCTCTAACTTTAACAAATGCGAGACCTATTGCATTGCAAATGCTTTTTTTCCAAGCCAAGCTGCGGGTGCAGTACCATATGTGGCCAAAAGATTCATATGGATTCGCAACATAAATATGTTATGGGTATTAAAGTGTAAAAATAATGTAACTACATATTTATAAAACACTGCAAAGAAAAGCAATATATAGTGTAACCTAAATGGTTAGTATAACACAGATGACTTTTAGTACTGGGTGTTGTAAAAGACAAACCGCATATTACAGAACACGCACATTATACGGTACGCCCAAAACCAACACAGCGCAGAATAAAGAAAGAAGAAAAAATTATATATATATATATATATATATATATATATATATATATATATATATATATATATATATATATATATATATATATATATATATTATATATATATGTATATAGCTAAACTAGAGTAGAAATATGTTTTATTTTAGCAAAGAAACAGTATATTACAGACCTAGGACGAAAAAAACGTTGGCAAAAATAAAGGGAGAAAGGTGCCAACTTTGAAGCTGGGGATTAGTTCGAGTATTGCCGTGGTCCCAACATCCTGTGATCCTGGGCAAATAAATGAGTTTCCTTGTATGTAAAAACATATGTTATGGCCTTAACTGCTGCTATTTGAATTCACTTTACTATGTTTGGGGGAATTTTTTGCTATAAAAGCAAGTGTTAATAATTAATTGCCGTGGTGTGCACCAGAAAACCCTGTCTCAAATTAAGCACTAATTTAAAGGCTAAAATTGTTTAAAACAAACAGCATGTTACACAGCTCTAAATATAAAAAAAAACCTACTCTGCAGCGTCACGGGTTGCACAAGCAAAACACATATCGTGCAGTCTACAACAACAAACGTGGCGTGGCCTAACAGCATGTGTGTTTGGGAAAATCCTGAAATGTTTTTGTCTGTATGAAAATTTATTATGTCCTTAAGTGATGTTTAAAAAAAATGTAATATCTTTGGGTTAAATAAACATATTTGCAGTATGGATGGTACAAACATTTTGCAGAAACCTATAGTAAAGTGCAATTGTGTTTTGAAAGCAGGATGTTAATGTATCCAACAAGGAAATAATTCCTCCCATTGGCTGAAAGTTCACAACAAACTGTGAAATGAAACAGCATGTGGTAAAGTACATGTTCTGTTTACTGTCTGGGTGCAAATTAACCATATAGAAAAGATGGCGATGCTGATAATTATGAAAAGGCCTTCCAAAGCAAGTGGGAAACAGGATGCTTAATGGCTTGGGTTTTGAAAACAAAAGAAAGAATGCCATGTGTGCACTGTTGACTTGAAAAAGGCCATCCATGCCAAAAAAAAAAGAGTGTTGTACATTAAATATGAAAGAAAACCTTATTTAACCAAAGAGACAAAATATTTATTTATTTTGTATGTAAGAAAATGTATTATAGTATTAAGTGGTGTTATTTAAAATTACTTTCAATACTTTTGGGTGACTTTTTCGCTATGAAGTGCCGCGGTGCACACTGGAAAACCCAGGCTAAAATTAAGGACTAATTTAAATACAGTTTATTTCACTGTGAAATGTGTCCTAGGGAGAGGAGTGTAAGGGAGGGAGAGGGTAAAACAGATGAGAAGGGAAGAGGAGGAGAATGGGAGAAGGAGAGAAAGTGTGGAGAGAGTGGCTAAGCGACAGACGAAATAGGAGTAAGCGAGGGCGAGAGTGGGGAGAAATTAGGAAAGGAGTGGAAGAGAGAAGGAGAAAATGTTAAAAGGAAAAAAGTGTGAAGGGGTAGGAGCAGAAAAGAAGGAAGGGATCAGGTGAGAAAGGTACATGAATGTGCTGTAAAGAAAGAACAGAATGTGTGAGAGAAAGGTCATTGTGGAGTGGATGAGGCGTGAGGGAGAAAGATGACAATTCTATGGTTGGAGATTAAAGTTTAAGTGGACCCAAAAATGTTATTTACTTTGTATGTACGTAAATTTATTATGTAATTAAGTGGGGTGGTGCGCACTGGAAAACCCCGGCTTAAATTAAGCACTAGTTTAAAGGCTAATATTGTTTACATAAATAACTGTGCACACATTTACCCCCAATACGTACTAAAAAATAAATTTAAAAAAGCTTGGAGTAAAGCAGAGAGGCCTTGAGTGGGGTTAAGTAGAGTGGAGTAAAGTGGAGTGGAGTAAAGCAGAGTGGTGTGAAGTAAGCAGAGTGGTGTGGAGTAAAGTAGAGTGGCAGGGAGTAAAGTAGTGTGGTGTTGAGCGAAGTGGCGTGGAGTAAAGCAGAGTGGAGTAAAGTAAAGTTGAGTGGAATAAAGCAGAGTGGCTTGGAGAAGAGCAGAGTGGCATTGGGGTGAGTGGAGTGGAGTAAAGCAGAGTGGAGTGGAGTAAAGCAGAGTGGAGAAAGCAGAGTGGCATTGAGTGGCATGGAGTAAACCAGAGAGGCGTGGAGTAAAGCAGAGTGGCGTGGAGTAAAGCAAAGTGACGTGGAGCAGAGTAGCTTGGAGTAAAGCAAAGTGGCGTGGAGTAAAGCAGAGTGGATTGGAATGGAGTAAAGCAGTGTGGAGATGAGCAAAGCAGAGTGGCGTAAAGCAGAGTTGAGCAAAGGAGAGTGGTGTAAAGCAGAGTGATGTACAGCAGAGTGGCGTAAAGCAGAGTGGCGTTGAGCATTAGTAGAGTAGAGTGGAGTGGAGTAAAGCAGAGTTGACTAACGCAGAGTGGTGTTCAGTGTAGCGGAGTAAAGCAGAGTGGCGTGGAGTAAAGCAGAGTGGCATGGAGTAAAGGAGAGTGGTGTGGAGTAAAGCAGAGTAGAGCCGAGTGGAGTAAAGTAGAGTGGCGTAAAGACCAGTGGCGTGGAGCAAAGCACAGTGGCGTGGAGCAGAGTGGCATAGAGCGGAATGGAGTGCAGTTTCGAAGAGTGGCATGGAGTAAAGTATTGTATTGTAATTGCATTGATATAGCGCATACTCCCCCTGATGATGCGTCAAAGCGCGTATTCGGCGAGTAGCACACTACTCTAGAACCCATAAACGATCAGTGGTGAATTAGTATCGTGAAATATGAAAGTAATTTGAGTGGTGGATAGGTTAGTCACTTATTTGGATTGAGAAAGGATAGTGGAGGGATAGAAGAGGAAAAAGGGTTGCATTTATATAGCGCTTGCTACCCATGATGAGGTGTTGAAGCATTTTTTCCGTGAGTAGCACGCTACTCCTGAGTCCATAAAGCAGAGTGGCGTGGAGTAAAGCGGAGTGGAGTAAAGCAGAGGGGAATGGAGTAAAGTAGAGTGGTGTGTAGTAAAGTGAAGTGGAGTGAAATAAAGTGGAGTGAGTAAAGCGAAGTGGAGTGAAATAAAGTGGAGTGGAGTAAAGGAGAGTGGAGTAAAGCAGAGTCGATTGAAGCAAAGCAGAGTGCTGTTGATAGGAGTGGAGTAAATTAGAGTGGTGTGGAGTGGAGTAAAGCAAAGTGGAGTACAGTAGAGTGGAGTGGAGTAAAGCAGATTTGCGTTGAGTGAAGTGGAGTAAAGCAGAGTAGTGTTGAGAAGAGTGGAGTAAAACAGAGGGGGATTGAGCTGAGTGGAGTAAAGCAGAGAGGAGTAAAGGAGAGTAGAGTAAAGCAGAGTGCAATGCAGTAAAGGAGAGTGGTGTGGAGTAAAGTAGAGTGGTGTTGAGTGGAGTTGTGTAAAGCAGAGTGGCATTGCACAGAGTGGAGTGGAATGGAGTAGAGTAAAGGAGAGTGGAGTAAAGAAGAGTGCTGTCCATTGTACTGGAGTAAATTAGAGTGGCGAGGAGTGGAGTAAAGTAGAGTGGGGTGGAGTAAAGCAGAGCAGCGTGGAATAAAGCAGAGTGGCGTGGAGTAAAGCAGAGCAGCGTGGCAGAGTGGCGTGGAGTAAAGCGGAGCAGCGTGGAGTAAAGCAGAGTGGAGTAAAGTAGAGTGGAGTAAAGCGGAGTAGAGTAAAGCAGAGTGGAGCGTAGTAAGGCTGAGTGGAGTAAGCAGAGTGGAGTTGAGGGGATTGGAGTAAGCAGAGTAGAGTTGAGTGGATTGGAGTAAAGCAGAGTGTTGAGGGGAGTAAAGCAGAGTGTTGAGTGGAGTAAAGCAGAGTGGCGTTGAGTGGAGTAAAGCAGCGTGGAGTGGAGTAAAGCAGAGTGGTGTGGTGTGGAGTAAAGCTGAGTGGCGTGGAGTGGAGCAAAGCAGTGTTGTGTTGCATGGCGTGGCGCTGCATATACTGGAGTTGCGCTGCATATAATAGAGTGATGTTGCGTGGAGTGGCGTTGAATAGATTGTTTTGGTGTTGCGTTTGGTGTGGAGTTGTATGAGAGAGGGTGGGTTTAAAACAGATGCGAGGAGGAGGAGAATGGGAGAAGTGTGGAGAGAGTGGCTAAGAGACAGAATAGGAGTAAGTGAGGGCGAGTGTGGGAGAAATTAGGACAGGAGTGGAAGAGAGAAGGAGAAAATGTTAAAAGGAAAAAAGTGTGAGAGGGAGTAAGAGAAGAAACGAAGGAAGGGATCAGGTGAGAAAGGTACATGAATGTGCTGTAAAGAAGGAACAGAATGTGTGAGAGAAAGGTCATTGTGGAGTGGATGTGGCGTAAGGGAGAAAGGTGCCGAATTTGAGGTTGGGAATTAAAGTTTAAGTTTTGCTGTGGCCCCAATATCCTGTGATCCTGGGCAAATATTTTATTTACTTTGTCTGTACTTAAATGTATTATGGATTTAAGTGGTGTTATTTAAAAGCACTTCAATCAATACTTTTGGATGATTTTGCATTATAAGAGCATGTGTTACTCATTAAGTGCTGTGGTGTGTACAGGAAAACCCCAGCTGAAATTAAGCAGTAGTTTTAAGTCTAACATTGTTTATATAAATAAGTGAGCGCACATTTACACCCAGTACGTAGTTTTAAAAAAAAACGTAAGGCAGATATACAGTGTGGATGGCAAAAAATACATGCAACACAAATTTGTTTAGGTATTAAAGTGTAAAAATATTGTAACTGCATATTTATGACACCGCAAAGAAAAGCAATATAGTGTAACCTAAATAGTAAATATAACACAGATAACTTTTAGTACTGGGTGTTATAAAAGACAAACATCATATTACAAAACACGAACCTTATACAGCATGCAAAAAACCAATTTTGAATTTTTGAGTACACTGTTCTAATGAGCTGATAAAAATGGTAACGAGGGTGGTAGAAATGCGAACAAGGGGGCATATTAGCAAGGCGATTATCGCCACTTTAGCGGGACTTTTTCCCGCTAAAGCGGCGATAATATTATCGCCTTATCAACAAGCTGTCGCTAACTGCTGTTAGCGACAGCTTGTAGGCGATAGCGACCGGGTTGGGTGCCGCTTTGCATGCCAGCGATATTTATCGCTAATGGCATGCAAAGTAGGCGTTCCCACCTAACAGCGACTGGAAACAGTCGCTGAGGTCGCTAACGCCTATCAGCGAGGCAGGGGCGGTGATTAGCGAACCAGCGCTAAACACGTTTAGCGCTGGTTTGCTAACACCTGGTCCCACCCTGATTTAGCCATGTAATCCAATGAGAGGTGGATTACATGGCTAAATCCCCCTCGCACTATCAGCAAGCTGAAACTGGGGAACAGTGTGAATATCGCCTGTTTTCAGGCGATATTCACACTGTTCTCCAAGGTTTCTATCGCTTTGGAGATTAGCATTGCTGATTGCACGCTAACTCCGCGATAGAAACCGGCGATGCCTGGCGATAATTATCCAAGCGCTAATTGCGCTTTGCGATAATTATCGCCAGGCATTGCTAATATGCCCCAAGGCTCGTTAAAAGCAGTGCCGTAAGAGATGGAAATGCAAGGCGTGGGCTTCGCACTCCTCTTCTCATCTGAACCGTGAAGAGTTCATTTCATCAGAGACGATAACTGAAGCGCAGCAATCGAAACAAACTGCTGAAAAGGTCTTATGAAATCACGGGGCATATTAGCAAGACCCACGTTAAAATTATCGCCGTTTTAGCGGCAGGAAACTGCCGCTAAAACGGCGATAATGGGCTTGCTAATATGCGTTATAGAATTCCAATAGAAGCCCAGGTTAGATGTGCAGGACATCTAACCTGGGCTTCTATTGGAATTCTATAACGCATATTATCAAGCCCATTATCGCCGTTTTAGCGGCAGTTTCCTGCCGCTAAAACGGCGATAATTTTAACGTGGGTCTTGCTAATATGCCCCCACGTTTTTGTTTTGATATAAGCAGGGTAAATCCTCATTGGAGGGGCTTACCAAGAGAGCAGAAGTCTTGAGCTATGATTGGCTGCTTCTGATGGAAGGCTCCTTACAGTTCCTAGCTATGAATGGCTGGTTCTGATGCAAGGCTCCTTACAGATCGTAGCTATGATTGGCTACTTCTGATGAAAGGCTCCTTGATCTGATGAAAGGCTCCTTACAGATCCTCCATATTTCAGCATTGAAAAAGGGGCTCTGATTCGGTCCTGAGCCAGGCTTGAACTGAATAAAGAGTTCCAAGCCATAGGTGTCTGCCTGCAGCGGGCATGCCCCCTCACAAATTATTGCAATCACAAATCATTCAAAATTATTAGCTAAGCGTATTATTTTCTGCTTTCACATGTGAGCTGCAACTGGCATGCAGTACTTTAACCGTGCACAGAGGGTCCTTCTGCAGAGGTACTCCACAGGAACAAGGGCACAAACATCACAAGAGCTCCAGGACAGAAACAGATCAGTGGGCGCCACTCTGAACTTTAAAAAAAAAAAATGACTGTCAGTCATTCAAGGCACAGCGGCAGTTTGCCATTAAAAGCAGGCATTGGCTCACTGATAATTTGGCCTTGACAATGCTTGTGGAATTGCAAGGGAGTCTGCGTCAGACGGCGATGTGGCTACAGTGCTACATCCTGAACTCAGAGGTATGGGGAGGATGGGAGAGTGTTGAAGGGATGTCGAAAAGAAATTGTGAGTGGGAAGGCAATACAGTGGAGAGGTTATCACAGGAGACTACTTAAAGCCCCATGTAACCTTCAGCAAAAAGCCATGTCTTTAAGGAAAGCCCACCAGCCAATGGCTACTTTAAACAAGCATTTGCAATGCAATTGGTCTCGCCTTTGGGACCTTATATGTATTTAACTATGCAGCACATTAGAAAGGGTGCTGAAACATCTACTGTTTTTTAACATGGAGGGAAAGTAAGCACCAAACTGCGTGACACACCAGGTATGGGAACACATGGAGAGAAATATTGCCTTTCAGCGGGAAATGGTATAGTCCAAAGCTCTGTTTTTTATATAAAATCAGGGCCTACGGTGGTCATATCACTGAAAATACAAGATTTGAAAAAAATACTATTGTCTACGGGTGCTCGTGGAAGACAATTTCTATGGACTGAAATCTAGAGAATGCTAAAGTGATTCTGGTATTTTACTGACCTCTGCTGGTCATTTTCTATCAAGAAAGTTAAATAGAGGCAGTTGCCAGAAAAATTAAAAAAAGAAAGTCCCTCAGCAGAAAGCAAGTCTGGTATTTTACTGACCTCTACTGGTCATTTTCTATCAAGACAGTTAAATAGAGGCAGTTGAACAAGCAGAAAGCAATTCTGGTATTTTATTGAAGTCTACTGGTCGGTTTCTATCAAGACAGTTAAATAGAGGCAGTTGAACAGAAAAAAAAGTCCCTAAGCGGAAGCAGACAAGTCCTATGGCTGATCTCTAGAGCCCACAAAGTACATACACATATAAGTATATACTAAAGTATATACAAGAGGCCTTGAATGTTCGACCTAAAAAAGACAACAGCCAATGGCTGAAGGGGGTTGACTTAAAGTCCACTGTTTTGTACTATATACACGTATCTATGTGTATTTGTAACATGAAGTCTCTGACACAAATCTACAGCTGTCTGTAGCCGGGCCCAAACAGTACTTCCATGAATGTAAGCAGAAGAAGGATGCAAGTCAGCCAATCAAAAGGACAGTAAAGAAGCTATGATCCAGGTGAGTGATAAATACAAGAAGATGAAGGAAAGACATTCATAAGAAGGAAATCAATGTGAATGACAAGAAAGCCAACCAATGATAAGCTTACTAAACTCCTGTATGCGACAACTTAACAATGCGCAGCATTCCACTATACTTCCTTGCCAATTTTCAAATATAATTGTCCTTTAGTCAATTGGAGCATCCATCAGCGACAGTCTTGCTGATGGGAAACTCAGGAATTTGTTGCTGCCACAGTGTACTCAAGAGCAGCCATACCCAAAATGTCCTTGTGTATATTGTCAAATATCACCTGAAAACAAGCCCATCTACCAGATTTTAGGATTCTTCAGGCGCCCATCTTCTGCCGAGGGCTGTAGGGCTACTGTTTGCTTGTTTGCTGTCCATATATGTTCCCAACCTAGGGAACCTGCAAGTGGACCCCTTGAATGGTTTCCTGATTTAGGTGAGAGTATTGCAGCTAATGCTCTTCTCTCCATGTTATCGTTGTCCCCTATGGATATCCAGGGGCAGATTTACAAGCCCCTTGCGACACATTTGCACCGCCGTTGTGTCACTTCTGTGACGCAGCGGCGTTGTAAACAATGCGCCAAGTTGCGACTTATTTACAACGTGACGCATTTTTGGGAGATGTTGTAAAGCCCTGCGCTACATTATACCTGCGTCAGGTATAATGTATGCAGGGTGGGCGTTCCATCGCAAGAAAGCCTCGTAAAAGTGACGCAGTGAAATCTACAAGATTTCACTGAGTCACTTTTACGACGCCGCTGCGTCAAAACCTTACGCCTGCTTGAAGCAGGCGTAAGGAGTGACGCAGCACAATAAGTATGGGCCGCCCCTGAGCATTGCTGGAGTTGCGTCGCGCTTGCGACACAACTCCAGCAATGCGCTGCCCTTACGACAAAAGATGCGACACGCATCTGTCTATCCTTGCGCCACGGTGCGCCGCATTGTAAATGCGACGCATCCGTGGTGGCGCAAGGGTATTTTTGCGTGTCGCATCTTTACTGGTGCATCCCTGCTAATATGCAGAGATGCGCCAGTCCTTGTAAATCTGCCCCCCGGTGGTTAGCTCCTCCTTTATTACTCCTGAGGCTTTTAGGCACCCGTCACCTTTATCCTTGGTAAATGCAGTCCATTTAATGCACAGTCCCTGACACTTCCGAGCCTGTGAGTGTGCCTGCTACTACTGGTGGGCGTCTGCCACTTCCCCTTCCTCCACCATGATGCTTCATTCCCCTGTACCCACTGCCCACCCTCTAAGCCCTTCAAGTGATCTTAGAAAATATGGGGGCATATTATCAAGCAGCAGCGATAATTATCGCTGCCGCGCTTAGCGTGAGATTTCTTATCGCCGGCTATCGCTGGAAATTATCGCCATGCTAGTGCTGTATTAACAACGCATAGCGCAATGGCGATAATCATTCCAGCGATAGCGGTGTTTTCCATGGAATATCGCTGGTTTTCCAGCGATGTTCCATGGAAAACGGCGATAACCTTGCTGATACGACCCTGTGGTCGTATCAGCATATTCCACCTCCCATGCAAAGTATGCCTAACACTGGATTTTAGCAGACGTTAAAATCCAGCGTTAATGGCCGGTTAGCGCGATTTTGTTTATCGCTACGCCGGCCGGGGCATTGTCGTAAATATCGCAAAGCTGCCTTCGTGATATTTACCCATGTAGCACATTGAGGCACGCCTACTTTGCATCTCATTAACGTTGAGATGCAAAGCGGGTGCTAACTCACGGAATCACGCGCTAGCGTGTCCTTGCTAATCTTGCGATAAAATTATCGCCGCTTTTCGGCCGAAAACGGACGCTAAAGCGGCGATAATTTTATCTCCCCCTCTTGTTAATATGCCCCATGGTGAGTGTCTATGGAAAGGGGATTCAAAGTAGACTGCAAGCTTGCCATACCCTTTCTCACCTACAGAGAGCAGTCTTTCTTTCTTTTCATATCCCAGGGCCCCTGCTTAAAGACAGATCCATGACTCATGCACAGTGTAGGTGGACGCGCGTATCACTCACTCCCTTGCGACAGATGTGCCTCCTCTTGCTGTGCCCTATGCAGACAGGGCCTATACAAAGTAAACAGCACCGCTACCAACCCCCCGCTCCTAACAATGAGGGGAAACAATGACCTTCCAGAACTGGCTTTTAAAACTCCACATCAGCACTGGGCTGTCAAGGAATTTGCTGAGTTTGTGGTAAAAGAAAACCCAACTTGCAGTTTTAAACGATCTGCGATGCTGCTGCATCGTTAATTAAATGTACTGACTCTACATATTTAACACCTGAAGTAAACGTGAGTGGTCAGAAGCGAATTATTTCTGTCATCACTTGATGGTTAAAAGACAAACACGTGCGTAAGCTTCACTGCTATTTTTCTGCAGTGAGATGGGACAGCTAACCCCTGCTGGCAGCAGCACAGTTGATTCAGCTTTTCTCATGTATCTTTTTTCAATGCGCCGTATTTTCGTTTGTTTTCTCTTCCTCTCGAGCAATTTAAAGAGTGTAATACCAGTGCACGAGGCCTGTCTTCCGCCCTGATGCACATCTGTCTTTTCCCAGGGTGTACATTTGCAGCCATCTCTATCTCGATGTCCCGAGCCCGATATCTGACCAGATGGTCAGTGCCTACCCTCCCACCGCATGCTATATCGATACTCACTGGCTGCTCTCTAGTCTCACTCTCTGCCCAGTCCCTGGACGCCATGGTTGCTGTCTTCCGTAGTTGATTGTCCAACCTCTTGTTTGACACACAGTATCGAAACATATTAACCCTGATTCACCAAGATTAACACAATGCATTGCATCTGTGTAAGGAAATCTGCGCGAAGGGTGTAAGCATTTGCGTTGCGCAGCGTGCTGCTGAAGATATCATCTGTCATGCTTGGCATAGAGTGCCTTGCTTGTGTCACACCAAACGTGGTTTAGCATGGCGCCATGGGCTAAATCTCGCCCTCCACAACAAATCCCTACGAACAGATGAACACGTAATATGTGTAATTTCAGGGAAATTGCATGTGGAAATACCACACGATGTACGTTTTGCCAATTTGTGGCTTCTGTTTCACTTGGAGCAGGGTTTGTATGTGAGGCCAGGTCACACTAATCCTAATCCTGAGGATGTTTGTGCTGGGACTGCCCACATTGTGTAGGGATTTCATGGTTAAACAACACTAAACTGTCTCAGCGCTGAGTGCACATCAAGCTTTGGAGCTAAAATCCTTTGTATGTGAAAGTTAATTGATGTGGTCCTTTGGGCCACTAAGCTTCACACAGTGCATATGCGCACCCCGTGAATGTATGTGATAAAGTTTAGTAAGTTTGGGATGCAGTCTTCCCTCCTGTTTCCCAGTCTCTACAGTCGCTTTCAATGGATCTTTTTCTAGTAAATTCACATTGTCTACTTCTCTTGAGTGTCAATGACCCACCTTTCTTTTGACCCACTGTTGCCGCCTCGTTATGAAATTTCTGTCCTCTTTCCCGCTTCACAGGTAATGCTCTCTCCCCTGCTGTTTAATTCTGGCTTTCTCTTAGGAAAAACAATAGCTGCTGTCTCAGCTCTCTGCTAATGTAAATGCCTTTCCTTACTAAAAACGTCCAGTTTTTTCATCGCAATGCTGGGCTTGCTATTTATCTTGGTGCAATGCATGCCCACTCGTCCAGGGCAATGGGTGCCCTCTCGTCCAGGGCAATGCGTGCCCTCTCATCCAGGGCAATGGGTGCCCTCTCATCCAGGGCAATGCATGCCCTCTCATCCGGGGCAATGGGTGCCCTCTCGTCCAGGGCAATATCAATATTGCTGCTCCTGTCACCTTCACAAAGGAGATCATGTTGTTCTGTCCGCACATTTTACAGAATCCCTCGCTTGAAGAACTTTTAATCTACTCCAGCCCTACCTCCAACCAGCTGTACCTAGCTAATGCACTGGTCAGGAGTGTGGCAGCACAGTTACAGCATTTATTAGACCCAATACTATGTTGGATTCGGTAAAAACATGTTTTCACCCTTTGAGAGGAAATTAATCAGTGATTATATGGCTTGCAGATGGCCTCGGATGGGAAATGGATGGCAGCATCAGTTTTAGACTCCCGGTACCTCAAGACCAGAAATCACCTGAACAGGTAATACAAGAAAGAGATCTGCAATCCCTTGCTTTGTTCAATTTCAATCATTTCTGTCATAGCATAGGCACACTATCCCTGCACTATTATCATAACTATTTTAATACCTAAGTGCTAGCCTACATGGTACTTACCTAATATTTTTGCATTACATTTTACACCATGCTGATTCCAAACTGAATAAGTTGATCTTCTCCCACTAACATCTCAAACTCGTTGAAGCTCATTGGCCATGCATGAACTAAAACTGAATGCTAGAGAATTAGAGATAATGTTAGTAGAGGACCAGCCAGACAGTTGGCCATCTGTCACCTGACTCTTAGGTCTGTGGTGTTCCCTATAACCAGTTGAACTGGTCAGAAACCTAAGCATTCTGATAAGGCCGTAAAATGGAACGCCACCTATTGGCCAAAGTTGTGAAGCATGACTTCCATCTCAAACCTGTATGCAATACTTTCATTTTCCTGACTTTTATACATAAGGTCTGTGTGGTTCTTCCAATTATTATCTCCTGGTTGGACAATGTAAGCATTGGCTGCTTGGGCCTCCATCAATAATTGACTAATTGCTGTCAGAGTAACCAGAGCACAATGGCCTACGTGGTCCTGGAACAGAGTTGATCAAAGGCAGTGGCCTGTCTCCCACAAAGTCCCCATCTTTCATGCATTGTGAGATCAGCCCTATCTAAGGTGCTCATCCCAATACATATTTTCCCTGCCTGCATCTGCTATGCAAAAGCATGGTAGTCCCATGCAGGGAAAACAAACAACAAAGAAGTGATCCACCACACAAAATGTTGTTTTTTTCATTCATGCTTGAGGGTTAATAGAACCCTTCTTAAAACTGAATAAATCCTTTCACTGCATAATAGTCAGTGGCATAGGTAACAGCTATTTTAAAATATGATTTTCTTATCTCTTTGATCATGCCTCACCTCTCTTGAAGTCAACATTGTACCTTCATACTTTTGAAATGATCACTTCCTCAAAGTCATTCCTTCTTGTCAGTTCTCTGCTCTGGAGACTTTTCACATTATTACACCTCATATATCAAAGCTGCTATCCTTCATTTCTGTTACTACACATTCTACTACTCCCTCTTCAAATCATTATTCATGTTTTCTTAACCTCAAAGTGACCCTAACGTGACCTATGCCAACCACACTATCTATTGCTCTGTCCCACTTTCTGTATTAATCATTGCCTCATTTTACCATTTGTGTTTGTTTTCTAAAAGCCTCTTTCAAAAATTGAACCTTACTGTGTTGACAATTGCACTGTTTCCTTTACAATGGCCCAGTTTTCTCTGTTCTTTAAACCTCTCTTTTTAATATATTTTTTTAACATTCTCTCTATTTCAATGTTTGTTTTTCTCGGACGTATAAATAATGGCCAGTCTGGCCTTCCTTTGTTCTTGATTATCTTCTTCCACCCATAAACTTCAGTTTAGTTTCCATCATTGGATCTCAACTGGGACTGTCCGCCCTCAAAGTCGAATGATTTCTCCGTTATCGTTGCAGTGCTTGGTATTCTCCATATTTTCTCTGTGCATGCTATGGACAATATTACATTTTTAGTTCAGGAATATAGTGAGAGGAGGTGGTCCAATCTGTGTGTTTCAGGATATGTAGATGCAGTTATCATCCTTGGTATGGACATTAGTTGTGAAGATTGTGATAAGTGCACTATGGTGGGACAGTGATACTGGCTATGGGTCAAGGGTCCAGAATTAGAATTAAAGATCGCAGCTGTGCTGGGCTCGATTAAAGTTGAAGAATGCTTTTTAAATGTGTTCTGATAGGCGTCCATGGCCAGGCCATGATAGGCATCCATGACCAGGCCATGATAGGCGTCCATGGCCAGGCCATGATAGGCGTCCATGGCCAGGCCATGATAGGCGTCCATGACCAGGCCATGATAGGTGTCCATGGCCGTTATGGTCTGTGCACCTAAGTGGGAAAATGTAGTTCTTGGCAATCAGTTCCTCGCATTGATGGTTATGCTTTTTTGGACGCAACTGTATATTCTTTGTCAAGTGGGACATCTGAGATCTACTTTTGTTGTTTCTCAGAATTCATTTCAGGAGAGAGACGTCGGTTAATGACGGCAATGAAACAATCATTGGTGAGATCTATAGGTTTTGTGGGGTTCAAGTTAATGGGATGATGACTGACCATTTGTAGGTCTGCTGATTTGTCCCAAGACAGTGATAAAGAGGTTATCAAATACCTTTAGACATTGGAATGGATCAGTTTTCATAAGATGCCAATGTCTGTTGTGGAGTGTGTTGAGCAGCAGGTTTCAGGGATGTGAACATTTATGTAAATTCTAAGGGGTAGAAAGAGGGAAGACACTCTGCAGAGGGACACACCCATCAGCTAAAGTCACCCTGTGTAATAAATGCAGAAGACATAAATACAGTGAAGATCAGGGCAGGACTAGGAGCCCCAAGCAGCCCTGGCAATTTTGTGGGACCAGCCTCCGGGGGCAGGGAGGGGGGCCTGGGGTGCAAGTGTGAAGCACTGCAGCTTTTGTTACCAGGTGCCGATATTGCATATAAAACCACCCCCTCCCCACCCCCAGTAACAAAACCGGCCCCCAATGCTGCAAAACTGGCCCCCACCCCTCAAGCCTCCCAGGGAAACGCCCGATGCCTGCTATAGCCAGTCCGGCCCTGGTGAAGATGAACAGAAGTTGGAGGAGCATTGTGTAACTGGAGGTGCAGTACATCAGAACAATGGTGTTTGAGCTGGTGCTTGAGAATAAGATATGTTCAAAGTTAGGCAGGTACTTTGAAAATGTAAAATGTGGTTGCCTATACATTAAAGCAACCCCCTTCGGAATGATACATAGTTGGCAGAAAATGCCACTCGCTACATGTAAGATCCTTGAGTGAGATGAAAGGATCACGCTAAGCAGGTGTTCTTGAAGGCCTCACTACACAAGGCCTTAAGACAGAGGTCTTCAATCTGTGGGGCGCGACCCCCAGGGGGGCCGCGGAGGCCAGGGAAGAGGGTCGCACATTCCCCAGCTTCACTTGTGCCTGCAATCCAAAACGTTTGCTTTCGTTTTGGATAAAGACAGCAGTCCTGGGAAGGCTAATTTAGATCTTTATCAGCTGAAGTTCCATCAATTGAGTCTCTTGTGCTGTGAAAAGTTTTGGTGCAGGGTGTGGGCTTGGCTGAGTGAAATGCAAATGTGCCTAAGTTAATTTGCAAGTGTAAAGGGTGCTTGGGGGCTGATTCTCGCTTTATTTGATCAAATCACTCCAAGCTTTGTGATGACAAAGATTTGTTTTTTATTAGTGGTAGTGCAAAGAGTTAATAACTGAGCTGTGAAGTGTGTGCTTTTAATTTTAACTGCATTTACAGAGCCCTTAGTACCTCCAAAGGTGTGTTGAAGGGACAGTTGTGTAAAAAAGAAAATTGTATTACATACGCTCTGGTATCACTAAAATCTAGATTTTGGAACAACCATTTTACTGAAAAACTATTTGCATGTTTTGCAGCACTCTATCTTACACTGTGATGTCCTACAGAGCCTTTCCCACTGAGTAACAATTTTTTTAAATTTATTTTTCATTTACGCTGCCCATTATTTTATATGTAGATACCTAAAAAACGTACAGAATATTTTGGGGCTTATTTATGAGAGGCTTTCATCACCAGAGCATCACTTTTTTTTATGCTTCGGCGGCGCAAGCATCTCAACCATACCTATGAGGCTGTGCAAAGTCACCCTGCATGGCTTTGCATGGCCTCATAGATATGGAGTAAGACATAGCAGCGCAAGTCACTGCATTGCCTTACTCTGCGTCAAGGAGGTGGTCTATGGGCTTTGCGTGGGGTTCCCACGCAACACTCATGGATTTTGATGCTGCTCCATATTTACAAAATCACGTAAACCTGGGGCAGCTCCAAAAACAGACGCCTCACCAGCGGAGGTGTAAGGAGGAGAAATGTTTTCATTTCTACTCGTTTTTTCCTTATTCCATGTGTGCTGCATTCTGCAGCTCATATCGAAAGAGGAAAACACCTCTCTGGATTGTTTTCTTGAAGGAAGGTGCCCCTTCCTGTACAAAAACAATCCTGTCTATGTTGGTGCTAGGCAGCAATTTATGCACCAACGCAAAGGAAAAGGACAGGAATGCACCGTACTTCATAAATACTGTGCATTCCTGCCCTTTCACATCGGCATAGGGCAGCGCAGCAAGAAGACTTGCGGTGCTGCCCTACTCCAATTCCTCATAAATAAGGCCCTTTGTTTTTAGCTACACCTTTGAATACACCCCCACGCTCACTGACCTTTGGTTTGCTAAACAGTGTTTAATATTATTTCCCCACCGTAAAAATTATTTGCTGTGGAAATTGGGGGCGTTTATGGTTGCTGATAGTTGTCTATGATGAGGAGTACCAGGTTCTAGAAATTTTCATCAGAAGGGGGTCCTTACGCCTAAAAACGTTTGACAAGGGGGTCTCGGCATCAAAAAGTTTGAAGACCTCTGCCTTAAGACGAAGCAGACGCATTAGACCTGAAGAACTGTCCTTGGTGTTCTTGAGTCATCATTCGTTTGAAAAGTCTGATGCTTGACTCTCTTTGCATTCATTTTATTGTGCTGTAGAATTTGCTTTTGTGAAGACACATTTTACAAGCATGTGTGAGTTATAAATCCGAATGGCACGGATCATAATTTCAGTCTAAATCCAGTCGCGTGGACTGTAGATGGGCGCCCAGACCCTGCATCCTTTTTATCTGAAGTACCATGCTCTTCTCTAACTCGTATTGCTTTTCACATAACTGAAATTCATTTTTGAATGTCATTTAGATATTAATTGTAGTAAAATTACTGTTTAAATGTAATTTAAATAATAATAAAAGTAAAATGATGATAGTCATTCCTACAGGAAGGATGAAAGGGACATGTCCATACCGAGTGCAGCTCCCTTTATTTGAAGCCATGTAATGTGCTCCCTATTCCTGTTTCGTTTCCAAGAAGTATCTGGAAATGCAGCACGAATGAAAGCAAAAGCTAAATATTAGCACTTAAAGAGGCTTGGTCTTTTTCTTACATTTAATTTACAGCCCACTAAAGCTGCTACCAAGATAAAAAGTACCTTTAGTGCGTTGAATAATGTTTCAAAAGGAAACGTAACTGTATTCATTTCGCTTTCATTTTAGGTGTAGGGTAAATATGCCATGCTGTATGAATAAAAGCGGAAAACAGAGGATTACAGGTGTACTGCAAAGGGACAGGAACCATACTGAGTCCAGAAAAAGAAGACAAATAAAAACGTGAAAACATGGGATTCTGAGGATGGCAACTGTGTATCTTTACATCCGACAATTTGGTTAGTTCTGAGGATTTCTTCTAAAATAACGGCCTATATAAGCAAATATGACAGAGCATGCTATGATACTCACTTTTGGAGAGATGCATTTTGGATTTCAGAATTTTTTTTTCAGAGAAACATGACTGTAAACTTTTACTATGTTCTGCTGTATGTGCTTTCTTCATCCTACAGCTAGCGGACCACTGGACCCAGGAAATGTGTAAGTCATCGACTTGCATGGATGTTGGACTTGGCCCTTTTTGCAGGGTCATCCCTGAACTTTTTGCCTTCCTCCTGTATTGTTTATAACCTGTTTATGTTGGTTTTAGGACTCTGGGCACTTTACTACTGCTGATCAGTGCTAAAGTGCATATGCTCTCTGTATAAAGTGTTATGGTAATTGGTTGTCCATAATTGGTATGTTTGCCTTACTAGTAAAGTCCCTAGTAAAGTGCACTATGTGTGCCAGGGCTGGTAATGCAAATGCTACTAGTGGGCCTGCAGCACTAATTGTGCCACCCACACAAGTAGCCCGAAGAAGAGATCTCAGGCCTGCCACTGCAGTGCCTGCGCGCAGTTTGTTAACTGCCTTGTTGTCCTGGCAAGTGCACCCACTTGCCAGGCCTTACCTTCCCTTTTATGCACATCAGACACCCCTATAGTAGGCCCAAGGTACCCCCCTGGGCAGGGTGCAGTGTATGTGAAAGGTAGGACATGTACTAAGGTGTGTACCATGTCCTGACAGTGAAATACTGCCAAATTCGTTTTTCACTGTTGCAAGGCCATCTTGCCCATAGGACAGAATGGGGAATGCTGAGTCCCATGTTTCCAGCATATCTTCCCATAGGTTTAAGATGGAGAGGTGAAGTTTAGTGTGCCTGAGCTCACAATTTAATAACACATCTTTTTGTGAAGGTGGTTTTTGAATTGTGTGTTTAGAAACCACGCTTTTAGAAGTGGCTGGTTTTTTTGTTCTAACAATTCTGTGTGTCTCTGCCTGGTTGTGGATTGACTGTCTGGATTTGAATGTGATAGGATCTGGGAAATGTCTTGACCCAGGGGAGGAGTAGGTGAGACAGCCACGGTTGACCTGCATCTGGAGTGTAGGGGGAGGAGTAGCCCCTGGAGGTGAAGAGGCCTGGGCTGCTGCCATAAAACAAAGGCTCCATCTCCTGCTGAGTGATTGAAGATCCAGACCCTCACTATCAAAGGAAGAAGGTGTCACTGGCAGGGAGACACCCAGAACTGGTTTGGACAGGGGTTAGTGCCCCCTGAACACAAAGACTTCAAAGACATTTAGGGGTATAACTATGAGAGCTGAAACCCCTGGACTTTAGACTGAAATCCATACTGAAAAAGGATTGAACCTACTTGGTGATCAAGAGGAGCCTCTGCCAAAGAAGAACAGCTGAAGAGACTGAAGAGAAGGACTGCCCTTGCTGTGTGTTCTGGGGCTGGCCTGCAGTTTGCTGGTTTGACTAAGGAGAGGACAAGGGACTTTGCTGTGTGCTGTGTCCCCCTGCTTGTGAGGACTTTGCTGTGTGCTGTGTCCTGAAGTAGCGTGTCTCCAAGGGCCTGAGGAGAGCTGGCTTTCTGTTGTGGAAACTCAGGAACATAAAAGTTTCCAAGTGTGTCTCAGCGACGCTGTGTGCGTGTGCTTTTTGCAGCCTGAGACCTTCGTAAGAACTGCCCCGTGATCGTGTGCACCCGGAGTCCAAGTGAGTCTCAGCGACGCTGTGTGCGTGTGCTTCGTGCAGCCTGAGACCTTCGTGAGGATTGCCCTGTGATCGTGTGCACCCAGAGTCCAAGTGAGTCTCAGCGACGCTGTGTGCGTGTGCTTCGTGCAGCCTGAGACCTTCGTGAGGATTGCCCTGTGATCGTGTGCACCCGGAGTCCAAGTGAGTCTCAGCGACGCTGTGTGCGTGTGCTTTGTGCAGCCCGAGACCTTCGTGAGGATTGCCCTGTGATCGTGTGCACCCGGAGTCCAAGTGAGTCTCAGCGACGCTGTGTGCGTGTGCTTCGTGCAGCCTGAGACCTTCGGGAGGATTGCCCTGTGATCGTGTGCACCCGGAGCTCAAGTGAGTCTCAGCGACGCTGTGTGCGTGTGCCCTGTTGCAGCCTGAGACCTTCGTGAGAAATTGCCCCGTGACGGTGTGTCCCGGAGCAGTCTTGTTCTCTGCTTCGATCGACAGCGTGGCCAGAACTGCTGCGATCGTCATTGCCATCGGCCCGGACTGGCATCCCCAGAGGAGCTGTGAGAATTCACCGCCGCCAGCCCGAGCCTGCCTTTGCCAAGGAGAGACCTCGAACCATCACCGTCAGGGGTCCGAGTTCCACTGCCCAAGATCAACGAAGTCGCACCGGAGGCCCAAGCCGCGAGGAGAGGAGAGTGAGATCGCACCCCCCAGGTAACGCTCAGCGAGCGTGCGTGTGTCGCCGCCTGGGGCGGGGTGCGGGCTACGAGAGAAACACTCTCGGCCTTTCCCATCTTTGCAGTACGAGCCCCCGCTCAAGTCCGTATCGCGGCCCGAACTTGCCGAGGAGTGGCAGTACCGGGGCCGGAGTGTGGAGTTGCACTTTGTTTTCCATCATAACAGTGTTGGGGGCATATTTTGGCAGTAGCTGACCGCGAGTCAGTAAGAGTGGCATAGAGACCGTCCAGAGCACCGCGATCGGTGCCGAAGTACATTATTTTTGCATTACGAACTGCCTGATTGCTGCATTACGAATTGCATTATTTTTGCATTACGAACTGCCTGATTGTTGCATTACGAATTGCATTATTTTTGCATTACGAACTGGCTGATTGTTGCATTACGAATTGCATTATTTTTGCATTACGAACTGCCTGATCGTTGCATTACGAATTGCATTATTTTTACATTACGAAGTGCCTGATTCTTGCATTACGAATTGCATAGCATTGCATTAGGACTGCATTGGATCATCGAGAATTGCTCATTAATACTGCAAGAACCTACCAGTGCTTGCGGCCTAATAACCGGCAAGGTGAAATATTACAAATACGCATATGTTGGATTTTTATCGTGTGGTCTCATCGTATATCTTTTTTTATAAACATATAATTGTTTTTCTTATGAAACTCGTGTGGAGTCCATTTGTGGTGTTATCACTGTGTCACTAAGAGCGTGGTTGCAAATACTTTACAGATTTGCCTTGGAGATAAGCCTGGCTGCTCGTGCCAAGCTACCGAGGGGGTGAGCAGGGGCTATCTGAGAAGGTGTCCTTCCTTTCCCTGACTTAGAAGCAAGGGTCCCTATTTGGACTAAGGTACCTACCTCAGCCAACTATAGACCCCCAGTTCTAACATTGGTGGTCAGCGGTAGGGGATTTGAACGTGTATTTGCAAATTCACTCACAGTGATTGGTGTACATCACTAGTTTAGCACAGACCACGACGCAACCACATATTGTGTTTTGATTTTTGGTTCTATTTTTGAGCGACCTTTAAGCCACACATCATGTTTCAAAGGAGTCAAGAAGCCAGTGAGGCTGCAGAATTGGAATTCGACATTGAGGCATTGCTTACCAACAAAGTTGATCAATTGAGGCAATTCTGCAGAGCTTTGGGATGTCCCATGAAAAGTAGCGCCAAGAAGGAGGAGCTGCAGACGGCCTTGAGGGCCTGGTGGGAAGCCAAAGAGGCTCAGGAGACAGGTGATGCTGAGGTGGATGAGGATGACCCAGGGAATGGATTTGGTCCACAGGATTTGCCGGTGGGAGGACCAGCCTCAGGGGCTGGTAGTAACCATTCAGGGAGGAGCTTTTCCCCAGAGGAGTTGGAGAAAAACCAAAGGGTCAGAGAGCGTGAGTTGGAGGTTTTGAAACTAAAGGCTCAGGCGGATGAGAAGAAGTTGCTCATTGAGAGCAAAAGGTGGGCAGAGGAGAGCAAGAACGCTCTCGCTTTGGAGGAAAAGAGATTGCTTTTGGCACATAAGTTAAGAATGAGGGAGCTTGATTTGGAGCTCGAAAGGCTCGAGGCCAGGAGTGTCTCAGCCAAGCCAAAAGAGATGTGTGTAACTCAGGAAGTGAGCTCTGCTGGGTTGGAGGTGGAGTCCAGCTCAGATGGTGGCAGCAAAAATGTAGTGTCTGGTGCTGAGAGAAAAGTACATACACCCAGAGATGTGGCGCCTGACTTGAGGGAGGGGGCTAACATACACCAGGGGGTTCAGGTTTATGAGGTAGCTCCAGTGGTGTGCAGTGTCGCTGAAGTAGATTGGGGAACTGACACAGGGGATCATATTCTTAGTGGTGGGAGGGACACTCTACTGACCCTAGATGAGAGGTGCAGGGAGAGGGGTTCCCCCATGGTAGAAACCTTGGTGTGTGAGTGTGGAGACTGCCCAGAACAGTGTAGGTTGAGTGACGGAGACAGTCAGACCCTGTCTTGCCAATCTCAGGAGAGTGGTGTGGGGTACTTGTGTGAGGCACTGGAGGGTGAGGCAAAGGATAACTTGGTTAACAACTGGCAGGGCTGTGTGATTCATTTGTTGGAGAGCATATTTTAAGTCCCTGTTTTCCAGAGCTATGCCAACACCCGGTGGGGTGCGAGTTCTCTGATTCCAGGGAGCTTGCGCAGGAGGCAGACCTTTGGGTGGATTCCCGAGGGTCTGAGGAAGCTTTTGGGAGTGACCCAGAAGGGGGTGACTCAGGTTTTCCCCAACCAAGTGAGGTAGGGGAGGTTTGAGGTAGCCCAGATAGGTCCCAATGTAGTGGGAGGGGTGTAGGGTCCCACGTCCTGTCTCAGAGGAGAAGGAGTGGGAGGGGGCTGTGTCCCAAGGTGCCCGATACCCAGTCCCAGGACTGGGTCGACAGAATCAACTTCCACGTACCCAAAAGAAACCTCCGATCTTCCAACCTCACACTGGCCGAAACCCCGCGCATCCACAGAGCCAGAGCAGGCGGAAGATCCTTCTCTCACATTGCAGCCAAGACCTGGAACGAGCTACTGGCAGACATCAGACGCGCCCCCTCCCTGAACACCTTCAGGAAGACCCTCAAGACCTGGCTCTTCGGCTAAACAGATCTGCGGACCTCCCCCCCCCCTCAGCGCCTTGAGACCCTCACGGGTGAGTAGCGTGCTTACAATTCCCTGATTGATTGATTGATTGGTTGGTTCCATAAGGGAACACCAGGAGGGGAGCCTAGTCTGTACCAGGAGGCCACTTACTGAGGGGGATCCCAAAGTGTCAGGTGAACTGAGGGGGACTGCTGTAACCAGCATCCCACCAGTTCTGGTGTCTGGTAGCACTGTTCCAGTGGGGAGGGTGCATGGGTCCAGAGAGAAAGGCAGGGTGTGGGAGAGCCCACCCCAGTCATTTGTGCAGTCGGAGGGTACAGACCCTGGGTTGGCGGGCCAGTGTCAGGATGCCATACCTGACTTGGCAGAAGGGAGAGTGGAGAAAAGGTGCCAGGCACCTGGGGCTACTGCCCCCCGCTTTCAGACGCCACAGAGGTTAGAGAGGCCTGAAAGGCATGAGGCCTGGCTCTCCTCACTGACAGCTGTCAGTGGCCACTGTGGCTGGTTGTCCTGGTGGACAGAGTTGCCCCTGAGAGGGGGGCTGGAGTCACACCTCGAGGGTGGACTGGGCCACACCACTGTGTTGGCCATGTGGGTACTGTCTACCAGTGTGGACACATCTGTGAGCAAAGTAAGTTTAGGCGCTGCACAGATGGGGTCCCCAGGTGAGGAGATGGGACCCCCCTGGGTTAGCTTAGGGGGCCCTGAGAGTATGGACAGAGGGATCCAACTGGGTTCAGATCGGCGTAGAACTGGAATATGCCCCTGCAGTTGCGGGCCAGGGTCCGTGTTCTCTCGCCCAAAGCAGGGAAGCCCATAAAGGTAGTGATTGGTCTACCCTGTGTTTTGGCTGGAAGGGCGTTGTGTTGGACTTGGCCCTTTTTGCAGGGTCATCCCTGAACTTTTTGCCTTCCTCCTGTATTGTTTCTGACCTGTTTTTGTTGGTTTTAGGACTCTGGGCACTTTACTACTGCTGATCAGTACTAAAGTGCATATGCTCTCTGTATAAAGTGCTATGGTAATTGGTTGTCCATAATTGGTATGTTTGCCTTACTAGTAAAGTCCCTAGTAAAGTGCACTATGTGTGCCAGGGCTGGTAATGCAAATGCTACTAGTGGGCCTGCAGCACTAATTGTGCCACCCACACAAGTAGCCCTAAGAAGAGATCTCAGGCCTGCCACTGCAGTGCCTGCGCGCAGTTTGTTAACTGCCTTGTTGTCCTGGCAAGTGCACCCACTTGCCAGGCCTTACCTTCCCTTTTTATGCACGCCAGACACCCCTATAGTAGGCCCAAGGTACCCCCCTGGGCAGGGTGCAGTGTATGTGAAAGGTACGACATGTACTAAGGTGTGTACCATGTCCTGACAGTGAAATACTGCCAAATTCTTTTTTCACTGTTGCAAGGCCATCTTGCTCATAGGACAGAATGGGGAATTCTGAGTCCCATATTTCCAGCATATCTTCCCATAGGTTTAAGATGGAGAGGTGAAGTTTAGTGTGCCTGAGCTCACAATTTAATAACACATCTTTTTGTGAAGGTGGTGTAGTGTAGTTCCTATTTCCCTAATAGGCTCTGCGCATTGGAATAATATAACCTATAGGCTTGACATAGGACTGAGGTCGGTATGTCCCTATGGAGTATATTAAACTTAATTACTTGTGCCAGCTAGCTCAGTGGCCACTAGAAACTCCTGGAGAACAAGAAGGGAGTAGTTTCTGGCAACCGCATAAACATGACCACTTTGTTTCCCTTTAGAATCGGAACACGTCTCAGAATCGTGGAAACAATAGATAACAGTTTTACTCAGTCAATCGTGCATGCTTAGTTTCTACAGAGTTACACAGAAAGGAAAGACGGGCGTTTCAATAAAAAGGGTTTTATGAACAGTCTTGTTTCTCGTGTAAGAGAAGGGGGTCCTTACGCCTAAAAACGTTTGACAAGGGGGTCTCGGCATCAAAAAGTTTGAAGACCTCTGCCTTAAGACGAAGCAGACGCATTAGACCTGAAGAACTGTCCTTGGTGTTCTTGAGTCATCATTCGTTTGAAAAGTCTGATGCTTGACTCTCTTTGCATTCATTTTATTGTGCTGTAGAATTTGCTTTTGTGAAGACACATTTTACAAGCATGTGTGAGTTATAAATCCGAATGGCACGGATCATAATTTCAGTCTAAATCCAGTCGCGTGGACTGTAGATGGGCGCCCAGACCCTGCATCCTTTTTATCTGAAGTACCATGCTCTTCTCTAACTCGTATTGCTTTTCACATAACTGAAATTCATTTTTGAATGTCATTTAGATATTAATTGTAGTAAAATTACTGTTTAAATGTAATTTAAATAATAATAAAAGTAAAATGATGATAGTCATTCCTACAGGAAGGATGAAAGGGACATGTCCATACCGAGTGCAGCTCCCTTTATTTGAAGCCATGTAATGTGCTCCCTATTCCTGTTTCGTTTCCAAGAAGTATCTGGAAATGCAGCACGAATGAAAGCAAAAGCTAAATATTAGCACTTAAAGAGGCTTGGTCTTTTTCTTACATTTAATTTACAGCCCACTAAAGCTGCTACCAAGATAAAAAGTACCTTTAGTGCGTTGAATAATGTTTCAAAAAGGAAACGTAACTGTATTCATTTCGCTTTCATTTTAGGTGTAGGGTAAATATGCCATGCTGTATGAATAAAAGCGGAAAACAGAGGATTACAGGTGTACTGCAAAGGGACAGGAACCATACTGTGTCCAGAAAAAGAAGACAAATAAAAACGTGAAAACATGGGATTCTGAGGATGGCAACTGTGTATCTTTACATCCGACAATTTGGTTAGTTCTGAGGATTTCTTCTAAAATAACGGCCTATATAAGCAAATATGACAGAGCATGCTATGATACTCACTTTTGGAGAGATGCATTTTGGATTTCAGAACATTTTTTTCAGAGACACATGACTGTAAACTTTTACTATGTTCTGCTGTATGTGCTTTCTTCATCCTACAGCTAGCGGACCACTGGACCCAGGAAATGTGTAAGTCATCGACTTGCATGGATGTTGGACTTGGCCCTTTTTGCAGGGTCATCCCTGAACTTTTTGCCTTCCTCCTGTATTGTTTCTAACCTGTTTTTGTTGGTTTTAGGACTCTGGGCACTTTACTACTGCTGATCAGTGCTAAAGTGCATATGCTCTCTGTATAAAGTGTTATGGTAATTGGTTGTCCATAATTGGTATGTTTGCCTTACTAGTAAAGTCCCTAGTAAAGTGCACTATGTGTGCCAGGGCTGGTAATGCAAATGCTACTAGTGGGCCTGCAGCACTAATTGTGCCACCCACACAAGTAGCCCGAAGAAGAGATCTCAGGCCTGCCACTGCAGTGCCTGCGCGCAGTTTGTTAACTGCCTTGTTGTCCTGGCAAGTGCACCCACTTGCCAGGCCTTACCTTCCCTTTTTATGCACGCCAGACACCCCTATAGTAGGCCCAAGGTACCCCCTGGGCAGGGTGCAGTGTATGTGAAAGGTACGACATGTACTAAGGTGTGTACCATGTCCTGACAGTGAAATACTGCCAAATTCTTTTTTCACTGTTGCAAGGCCATCTTGCTCATAGGACAGAATGGGGAATTCTGAGTCCCATATTTCCAGCATATCTTCCCATAGGTTTAAGATGGAGAGGTGAAGTTTAGTGTGCCTGAGCTCACAATTTAATAACACATCTTTTTGTGAAGG